>JAJOOE010008313.1:0-13381 GCA_036250405.1 Solanum raphanifolium | reverse complement strand
CAATCCTCGATCCTTATGCGAAATAAATAAGTAGACAACATGTGACCCTCGCATCATTCAACTTTTAAGGTTCTACCTTCATTATGAATCCCAACATTTGAAGGCGAAATATTATTTCCCATACCGAACATACTAACGAGCGGGATAATTAGAACACACTTTTCTTCAAATTATTAAGAACTGACTCCAAATCAAAAGTTCGGCTAGCACACATGAACATCGAACCAAAGAGAACAAATGAATCCGAGAAAAGAGGAAAATAGACGATTCACACAAACAAAGTATCACATAAAAGAGTTGGAATCCCAAATAAGTTTACCTTCTTCGGTGCAACGAGCTGGGACAACGAGTTTTGAGACCACGAGCTTTCACACCGAAACACAACCTCGCAAATTCCGACCCAACTTTGCAACCAACGACCAACCGGAAAGAGAAGAAAAGTATCTCCCTAAAGTATGTCTTCTGAGCGATTTTATAGCTTTGAGGAGGTCAATCTATGTAATTCCTTTCCAATTTTTCAACTCCCTTGTCCCCAAAAAGAAAAAAAATCCTCTCAACTTGTAGAAGAACAAGGTATTTATAGTGGAGAATTAGGGTTTGAATTTTGGGGGGAAAGGGATGAAACTCGGATTCAAAGGCCAAATTCAAAATTCAAAACTTCAAATTCCTTTCACCAATTTAGGAAAACACCTTTTTCTAAGATTTTCAACCCATTCCGGAAGGGGAATGGGAAGAAACACGTGCATGTTGTGATTGTACGAATCGAAAGGGACATTAGAGAAGAAAACAAAAATTCGCAGAACACTGCCTGCTGTGTATCTACTACTGCTTTCCGTTTCCATGAGTTGTGTTAACGTTGGAAGGGTTCTGGGTTTCTATTGTGAAGGAAAATGGGAGTTGGGCCGGTTTAAAAGGGGAATTGGGCTGGGATGGTGGGCTGGACGTAGAGGGAAAAGGCTGATGGGTATTGTTGTAGGTGTTGTATGTAAATTGTTATAATTGTATGTTGGTGGACTGGGAATAATTGGACAAAATTGGGAGTGGGTCGATTGGGCTTGGGAAATGGGTATTTGGAATTGGAAAAATAAAATGGGTTATGGGAGTTGGCAAATGGCTTGATTTGGTTTAAAAGAAAAAGTTCTATCGAATTTAAAAATTAGCCAAATTTAATAAACTAGCGAATTCGACTATAAATTAAATAAGACGAATTAATATTACTTAATTAACGAGCTTCTTAATCTTAACAAAATAAAATAATTACCTTAATTATAAACTAATTACTTTAACAATGTAAATGACTAAATAACCAAATATTTAAATAAAGGTAAAATCCTTTCGAGACAATTTTAGAACATTCGTAAAATATACTAATTAGACACATAATTATATAATAATTAAGTTAATTATAAACTAACTAATTAACTCAAAATTGTAAACTATTAGATAACTAAACAAACTAACCAAATATCTAATTAAACAAAATCTTTTTGAGACGATTTTCCAATATTTATAAAATGCACTAATTATATACATAATTATATAAAAGGCATATTATTATTTAAAAATTATAACAAGTGACAAACTATTTGAAATAACTCGCAAATTATTCTGTTATATTTTTATTTTTTTCAAAGTTTCTAAAATTAATTACTTTAAATCATTTGAAAATTAAGAAGCTCGAAATTAATTATTATCGGGGAGTGTCAAAATTAGGTGTCAACAACTGTCCCTCATTTTACTTGAATTGATACAAGAAATTCGAGGAAAATGAATTTGACTAATCCAATTTTGACCGACCACATCCATCTTTCTGAAAAAGGAGTTTTTGGTACGGTCTTTAGAAATTATGGCCGAACCCCAAAAGTGAGTTTCCTACATATCTCAGACTATATGAGAATTTAGGCCACTTATAGTTCAATACGCTTGATTTCACGCATGATTTTGAAAGAATTCAGAAGTCATCCTGATACCGAATTATAGAGGGACCAGAACACTCAGGATTAAGATTTGAGAGTGAATGTTGGAATACAGCCGAGTTTTCAACATTGAACCCACCTACATATCCTTAAACATTAGAAATCAGGCTGCTTGTAGCTCGACTCTATCGGTTGAAAAGGAAATCTATTATGTGAGATAACCTTTGGTTCTAGAAAATGACGAAATAAGTCGAGTATGAAAAAGAGGCTTGCAACCTCTTAGTCATGAATGTGGTGCACTTCACACCCATAATTAAGAACTTACACGGACATAATTTCCAAAGCTCTTGGTGCATCGTCACTCAGATTGGAAAGCTGCTTCCGGTAGAGACCAAAATTTCCGGATGCGAAACTGAAACCGACAAACCTAAAGATAAACCCACATGCTTTTTGATAGGGGTGTGGTTTGATTGTGGTGGAAGTCGCTCCTCTGCTCGCGTCCTAAGAGTTTGGCACTCCTCTTTGGACTATGTCCCAGTTCGCTGCTAAGAAAAAGTTCCACGTTGTGCTGCATCCTAATTGATGTCGTCCGCACCTGTGGTTTGTTTTGAGAATTCATCCTCTTGGATGCTCTCGACAAAGACTGAGATAAAATTCATTAGTATAAAAATGCAATCCGAATTGAGGGATAGTGTCTTTTACCATGTTGACACTTAATTGCTCTCCTTGAACATTTGGCGTCAACTCTATCGGGTTCGACGCAAAGCAAATAAAGCTTGTGTCTTATATTTGCTATATAATCTTCAATGTACTCTTCTTTTGATGTCAAAGCAATAAAATAGGCTGATGCAATATGTTGATAATTCTCTTGATGTCGTTTTTGCAAAGAAAATAATGCAGTCGATATTGATCTTCCTTTGATAGGCGAATCTTAGTAAATCTCTTTCTCGCGATGTATGAATCTCTTTTCGCGGTGCATGAATCTTCTCTTGCAATGCATGAATCTTTTTCCCGCGATGCATGAATCTTCTCTTGCAATGCATGACTTCTCCGCGATGCATGACTTATTTCTCTTGCTATGCATGACTCTTTTTTCGCGATGCATGAATCTTTTTCTTGCAATGCATGAATCTTTTTCTTGCAATGCAGGAATCTTTTTTCTCGCGATGCATGACTTCTTTCTCTTGCTATGCATGACTCTTTTTTTGCGATGCATGAATCTTTTTCCCGCGATGCATGAATCTTCTCTTGCATGCATGAATCTCTTTTCTCGCGATGCATGAGTTTTTCTCTGCGATGCATGACTTTCTTTTGCAATGTATGAATTTTCTCTTGCAATGCATGAATCTTTTTTCTCGCGATGCATGAGTTTTCTCTGCGATGTATGACTTTTCTCTTGCTATGCATGAATCTTTCGCGATGCATGATTTTATTTTCTGATGATGACATCTCCGTTACCGAATGAAGATAGTGTTTCATCGAGCAACACAAGTGATCTTCTGGGTAGTTTACGGGGGGCGGTATCGTCTCAATTGACAATACAATAAAAATGACCCTCGGAGTAGTGGTATCATCTCATTTATTGATATGATATGATTGACTTTTAGAGTAGTGGCATCATCTCATTCGACAATGCAATATAAATAGCTTTCAGGACAATAATATTATCATATCTGATAACATAATGCAGATGAACGTTTTCCAGGTATTGCTGGAAAATAATAATATTGCTCTCTTTGTGATTTTCGTTTTTTCCATCTCCGAACATAGTTGCAATGTTCCTTATGAACTTTGCTTTGCTGAGAATTTGAATAAAATAATGTTACTCATATTCCCAATTCTTGGTATAGGAAGCATAAAATATTTTCTGCATCCACAGAAAAATTGTCCATTTCGGGGAGCTCTTCGCCCTTTTGATTTTTCCATATTCATTGAATGGAAGAATATGCTGATTTTGAGGCAACCTATAGACCTGCATCCACAGAAAATTGTTAGTTTAAAAATGAACTGATCTATGTTGATATCTTCGGTTGTCTGCTCCTTGTCTTGCTATCTTCGGTTGATTTTTCTGATCTCCCGCTTCTTGATAGATAAGACAAAACATTTTTATGCAAAATAATTGATGCATGAAAGACGGTTTTTAAGGGAAACAAATTTTCAGAAATATAAAATTTAGAAAAGATCACTGCCAAGTGTCATGTCACGTCAAGCTTAATGAACACCATTTAGAGGTGATGTCTCGAGATCTATCTGATTACTTGCTGGGGAGTGTCCAAAGTTGTTCTATGCTTCAGATGAACCTTATGGAAATTTTGAGGCCATTCTCAAAATTTCTGTCCCAGTTAACTGTCTTGGTTTATCCTTAACCGTTGGTGAGCAAATCACGGAATTTTTGAGATCTTCAAAAAAATTCTATCCCAGTTACAAATCTCAAAGTAACTTCAATCTTGGCTTTGTTGGAGAGATCTCTTTCTTGAGAATTTTTGAGTTCCTCTCAAAAATTCTGTCCCAGTTTTTATCGTGAAGAAAAAAAAAATCTTACGGGAGATATGACCGAACCCTTGTGGCGTCTACGTATCCCGTTGAGGCAGGAATCAGGTCAAACATAGTTCCCCATTTGAGGGTTAATCAAAAATAAGAAAATTACAAAGAAACCGATCGAGGCCGACATAGGCCGCCTACGTATCTCATTCTTGAGAATTCAGGTCGAACGTAGTTCAAATACAAGGAAAATATTAAAAGAAGATAAAGGGGTGACCGAGGCCGACATAGGCCGCCTACGTATCTCATTCTTGAGAACTCAGGTCAGACGTAGTTCATTACATAGGGATAGATTTTAAACAAAGCAATTACAAGCAAATAGAGCGATTACAGGGAATGACAGGAATACAAACTGAAACTTCATGCATAGTATCTCTTGACAGCATCTGAGTTGATCGGTTTCGGCCATTCGGTGTCATCCATCTCTGACAGGACCAAGGCACCTCCAGATAACATGTAGGGTCCATGCCAATTTGGTGCGAATTTCCCTTTGTACTCATCTTAATGAGGGAAAATGCGTTTTTGAACTAATTGACCAACTTCAAACATCCTGGCTCTTACTTTCTTGTGGAAAGCACGAATCATTCTCTGTCGATACAGCTTACCATGACAAACGACAACCATTCTTTTCCCATCAATCAATGTTAACTGATCGATCCGCTTGCGAACCCATTCAGCATCACTTAATTCAACTTCTTGGATGATTCTCAATGAAGGTATTTCAGCTTCTGCAGGAATAACTGCTTCTGTTCCATATACTAGCAAATATGGAGTAGCTCCAACTGATGTTCTGACAGTCGTTCGGTAACCCAACAAAGCATATGTCAACATCTCGTGCCAACCTCTGCGATTATCAATCATTTTCCTCAAAATCTTCTTTATGTTCTTGTTGGCAGCTTCTACGGCTCCATTCATTTGGGGACGATAGGCGGTTGAGTTCCGGTGAGTAATCTTGAATTGTTCACATATCTGTCTCATCAAATGACTGTTGAGATTCGCTCCATTATCAGTAATGATGGATTCCGGTACTCCAAACCTACATATCAAATTGTTGCGAACAAAATCAGCTACAACTTTCTTGGTCACCGACTTGTACGAAGCTGCTTCCACCCACTTGGTGAAGTAGTCAATGACAACCAAAATGAATCTGTGTCCGTTAGAGGCGGCTGGCTCTATTGGACCAATGACATCCATGCCCCAAGCTACAAAAGGCCAATGTGAACTCATAGCATTAAGTTCGTGAGGTGGCATTCAAATCAAATCTCCATGCACTTGACATTTATGACACTTCTGCACAAACTTGCAACAATCATGCTCCATAGTCATCCAAAAATAACCAGCTCGAAAGATCTTCCTTACCAAAGTGAGTCCATTCATATGAGTACCACAAACTCCAGAATGTATCTGGTTCAGAAGCTTTGCAGCTTCATTGGCATCAACACATCTGAGAAGACCTAAATCTGGAGTCCTCATGTAAAGGATTTCCCCACTTGCGAAGAAATTGAGGGCCATACGGCGTATCGACTTCTTCCGATTGAACGTTGCATTCTCAGGATAAGTCCCGTCCTCTAAATACTTCTTGATGTCAAAATACCAAGGCTGACCATCTGGTTCCGCTTCAACATGCGAACAATGAACAGGCTGTTCCTTTACCTCTATATCCACTGAATCAATATAACTTGTATCCGGATGCTTAATCATTGATGCAATGGTGGCAAGAGCATCGTCCAACTCATTCTGTGTCCTGGGAGTGTGTCTGAACTCAATCTTGCGAAATCTCTTGCACAACTTCTGTATATACCGCACATACGGTGTGATCTTTTGGTTTTTCACGGCTCATTCCCCTTGAACCTGATGAATCAGCAAATCTGAATCTCCAATAACCAGCAACTCGTGGATATTCATATCAATTGCCATCTTCAGACCGAGGATGCAAGATTCATACTCAGCCATGTTGTTCGTGCATTCAAATCGGAGTTTAGCCGCCATAGGATAGTGCTGACCAGTTTCTGACACTAAGACCGCTCTGATTCCTTTCCCTTGATGATTCGCCGCTCCATCAAAGAACACTCTCCATCTAGGGAACTCTTCAGAAATATCTTCACCCACAAATGAAGCTTCCTCGTAGGGAAAATAAGTCTTGAGCGGTTCATACTCCTTATCAACTGGATTCTCCGCAAGATGATCAGGTAGGGATTGTGCTTTTATCGCCCTTTGAGTCACATACACAATATCAAACTCACTCAAAAGAATTTGCCATTTAGCCAACTTCCCGGTCGGCATTGCTTTCTGGAAAATATACTTCAACGGGTCCATCCTGGATATAAGGTATGTAGTATAAGAAGACAAATAATGTCTTAACTTTTGAGCGATCCAAGTCAAAGCACAACATGTTCTCTCCAAAAGAGTGTAACGAGCCTCATATGGAGTGAACTTTTTGCTCAAGTAATAAATGGCTCGCTCCTTCTTCCCTGTTTCATCATGTTGACTAAGCACGCATCCCAATGCGTTATCTGAGACAGACAAATATAGCAATAACAGACTCCCTTCTCGCGGAGGGACCAACACCGGCGGATTGGACAAATAGTTTTTAATGGCATCAAAAGCAGTTTGACATTCTCCGGTCCACCTGGTCGAGACATCTTTTTTCAATAACTTAAAGATGGGCTCGCACACCACGGTGGATTGAGCTAAGAACCGGCTGATGTATTTCAACCTTTCTAAAAAACTCATCACCTCTTTCTTGGTCTTCGGAGGAGGTAATTCCTGGATCGCCTTGATCTTGGAAGGGTCAAGTTCAATGCCCCTCCTGCTGACTATAAATCCCAACAACTTGCCAGCTGGCACTCCAAAAGCACACTTGGCGGGATTTAACTTCATATTGTATCGGCCTAAACGATCGAAAAATTTCCTCAAGTGAGTCAAGTGATCCAAACTCTCGCGGGACTTGATTATGACATCATCTACATACAATTCGATCTCTTTGTGAATCATATCGTGAAAGATGGTTGTCATGGCCCTCATATAAGTAGCACCAGCATTCTTGAGACCAAAAGGCATCACCCGATAATGGTATACGCCCCACGGCGTGATGAAAGTTGTCTTTTCTGCGTCTTCTTCATCCATCAGGATCTGGTGGTAACCAGCATTACAATCCACAAATGACTGCATCTCATGCTTAGCAAAATTATCAATGAAAATGTGAATGTTTGGCAATGGAAAATTATCTTTCGGGCTAACTTTGTTGAGATCTCTGTAGTCAACACAAATTCTAATTTTTCCATCTTTCTTGGCGATCGGAACAACGTTGGCTAACCAAGTCGGATATTGCGTCACTTCCACTACTTGAGACTCGATCTGTTTTGTAATCTCCTCTTTGATCTTCAAACTCAACTCAGGCTTGAATTTCTGAGTCTTTTGTTTTACTGGGCTGAAATCCGGATTGATCGGCAACTTGTGGGACACCATATTCGAGCTCAGCCCTAGCATGTCTCTGTAAGACCAGGCAAATACATCAATGTATTCCCTAAGCAAACGAACTAGATCTCTTCTTTGAGCTTCGGTCAGATTGACACTAATTCTGACTTCTTTAACACATTCCTCATCTCCGAGATTCACAGTTTCGATTTCTTCCAAATTTGGCTTGTATTGATTCTCGAATTGTCGAAACTCCTCAGCAACATGTTCGGGTACCTCATTTTCTTCTTCATATTCCTCACACTCATCATCACCTACCTCATTTCGTTCACTCGGTTCATGACATGACATGACATTGGCAGGTTTTAAATTAATATTACTGAAATCATAAACAAACAAAGTTAGGAAAGTAAAATATAAACAGCTAAGCAAACAAACAAATTTTGACAAAAGAGGCTTTTCATTTAAATTGAAAGACAAACACAAACTTTGGCCATGGCCGAGGGCCATTTTGCCTTTTTAAATGTCACAAGGGAATTTAAAAGCTTCAAACAAATAACAATTGCATAAATGGTGGGTCTTGGGCCTCTTCCGGACTACCATCGATTTTTAAACAAACAAAATGCATGTCATTTCTACCCAGATGAGCTGGAAATCAGGAGTGGTGTGGAGGTCCAGTTCCGCAATCGCTCCTCAGGTTCTGCATCACGAATGCCTAATGTCCCAGCCTCTTCCTCGATAACCGCATCAATCTCCTCAAAAAGGCCCCAGATTTCTTCCCCGAGACCACGATCGTTGACATTTTCTCGTACTGAAAATGACTGGTACAGATGAGGAATTGGCCTAGCCAATGCTTGATCAATACTCTTTTTCTTCATATTTGCTTCATCAGCCTCTGTGGGGACATACCCCAAACCAAACCTTGCTCCTTTGGCAGGAATTTGGATAAGCTCGACAATTCCTTGAAAGTGCTTCCCCAATCCGAAACCTGGTTCGAAACTATTCTGGAGCATGACGGTAGCAATCATCTTGTACACGGAGGGCATAAGAGGCTGTGGAGCCAAGTCATCACCGGTGGCATTTACCAGCTCCACCGTGTAGAAATCACAACCTCGAGAGACATCATCAACGATCGGTGTATACCATTGGAATGGCTCCCTTCACCATAAATGACCAATTCCTGGTCCTTCCAAACAAACTTCATTAGTTGGTGAAGGGTAGACGGCACGGCCCCAGCCATATGAATGAACTGTCTTCCCAGAAGCAGGTTGTAACTGGTGTTGATATCCAACACCTGGAACTCGATGTTGAATTCCGCAGGACCCACCTGAATATCCAAATTCACCGCACCCAATGTGTCTCTTTGCACTCCATCAAAAGCCCTCACATTAACTTGGTTCTGGTGAAGCTTTCCCAAATCAAATTTTAGCTGCCTAAGAGTCGAAAGTGGGCAAATATTAAGACTGGATCCGTCATCGACCAAGACGTGATTTATTATCTTATCCCGACACATAGTGGTGACGTGCAGAGCTTTGTTGTGCATCCTGCCTTCAAAGGGCAGCTCTTCGTCACAAAAACTAATTTGGTGTCCTCGGATGACTTGGTTTATCATGGCTGCTAGATTGTCATTGTTAGTACCCACAGGCACATAAGTATCATCCAAAGCTCTCATCAGAGCCTGCCTTTGCAACTGCGAACTCATCAATAAGGCCCACACAAAGATCTGAGCCGGCGTCTTCTCCAAATGCTTCACAATTGAATAATCTTTCGGCTGCATTTTTCTCCAGAACTCTTCGGCTTCAGCTTCACTAATCGGCCTTTTAGTCTGATTCTTTTTCTGCCCTCCTTGAGCTAATTCTTCCGGTGTGTAGCACCTGTCGGATCTGGTCATACCCTGGGTAACAGCCATTTCAATCACAAACTTTGGTTGGGTAAGAGCTTCTCGTGGCACCAAGGCAACAGCCTTCTCGGGTGTCAAAATCACAAACTCTTTCTTCTCTCTGATGCTCAACGAAGCTACAGCCCTTTCTAGTTCATCAGGAGCAATCGGAACTATTGCCTTCGTCACGCACCAATCATCATCTGTCTCTATCATATTGATAGTGACACCTCCATGATCTGGCAAAGGATTGCTATTGACATTGGGCGCGACTATCTGAAGAGATACCACATTCTGGTCAATCAGGTCTTGGATCTTATGCTTCAGGTTGATACAGTCCTCGGTATCATGTCCAACACTGTTGGACTGATACGCGCACCTTTGATCAGATCTATAAAACTTTGAGCTAGTGTCAACCGGCTTGGGATCCACTGGATGGATATATCCTGCCGCGGTTAATCGCTCGAACAGCTTTGTTCGGCTTTCAATAAGCGGAGTGAAAATTCTAGCAAGCTTCTTCTCAAATCTGGGACGGGAGGGATCGTAATTGCCTTGTTGAAGGGGAGGCATTTGGCGATAATTTGGAGCATTCGGACGGGGGGCTTGATATTTGGGATATGAGTTGGTTCGATAATTTGGTTGTGGAGCTTGGTAATTCGAGGGGGTATTTTGGTAAAGTGGAGCTGGGTTTTGGTACATTGGGGGAGGCGTTTGGTAATTTGTCTGAATGTTGGCACAGCCGGGGGCGACATTTCGGTAGTGATGAGATGGAGTTTGATAAACTGGAGGGGGAGTTTGGTAGATAGTAGGGGGAGTTTGGTAGCTAGGAGGAGGAGTATTTTGATAACTGGGAGGAGGGGTATTTTAATAACTGGGGGGAGGGGTACTTTGGTAATCATCATGTGCATAACAAGCCGGGTACGAACTCTGTGAAGGTCGAGAACAACCTTAGTGTGATAATGATTTCCTTGGGGTCTTCTTACCCTCATAAGAGATAGACGTATGAGGTAGAGGACACATCCTCTTTTTTCTTCTTCAACAAACCCGAGGATCCGGGCGAGGCAGCGACACGGGCAATCTTCCCGGTTCTCAATCCATCTTCGATAGTCTCACCTACTTTGACTATCTCAGCAAATTTTTCCCCAACGAGCAACATGATTCTGTCATAATATTCGGGCTCTTGCACCCACACAAACACTTCGACAATTTCCTTTTCTAACATAGGAGGTTTAACTCTAGCTGCTTCTTTTTGCCACCTATATGCAAATTCTCTGTAACTTTCGGTCGACTTCTGCTTCATCTCCTCCAAAGAGTAACGATCGGGAACGATCTCCATATTGTAAGCGAATCGTTCGATGAAGTCCTTAGCCAGAGCATTCCAGCTAGACCACTGTCTCGTCTCATGAGACGTAAACCATTCTAGAGCCTCTCCGCTCAGACTTCGGCTAAAAAGCCGCATTAACAAAGCTTCGGCTTTCCCAACTCCCACGAGTTGGTCACAGTTGGCCCTTAGGTGTGCTAAGGGGTTCCCCGTTCCTCCGAAAATGTCAAATTTTGGCACCTTGAACCCTTCCGGGAGGTCCAAGTTTGGATGAATGCACAGGTCTTCATAACTCAACCCGGCGACCTCAGGAATGCAGTTCAACTCCTTTATGGCCTTTCTAATTTCCTCCTTCATATCTGTCTTGGCGGTATCTTCCTTTGACCTCCACTCTCTCTCTCTCTCCTCATAGTAGTCGAGCTCCGAACTAGGGGCATCATGCTCGTTGAGGACTGGTATTTGGAAAGTGGCTTTCTGAGGCAGTGGTGGAGCAATGGAGAGACTTTGGACATTTTGAGTGGCTTGGTAATTCTGAGGGAAAGTCTGGGGGTTGGTATGTTGATTTTGGTAATAGAGGGAAATGTGCATGCGGTTGATATTTTGGCTTTGAGGGGGTAGGCCAGTTTGGTGGTTTGCATTGGGGAAAGGGAGTGGTGCTTGGGGGTTGGTATTCTGAGGAGGGGGTGGTGTTGGGTAAGAGGTTGAGGCGTAGTAGGGGTTTTGGGCGGTAAAGTCAATGATGGAGGGTTTACGAGCGGGACTTGAAAGTGGGTTTTAAGCTTGTTCCACATTAGGAGGGGGAATTTGAGCTGGAGGTCTTTCGTCTGGTTGAGCGTTGACAGCAAAAATCGGAGGAGACAAATCTTGTTTTCTCTGCATCTCGACCCTCATCTCAGCAATTTGTTGCATCAACTGCAGGATCAGTTCATTCTGATCGGCAAGGACGGGCTGAGCTACCACGACATCAGTAAGGTCGATTTCTTCGTTGTTATCACCCATTGCTGCTTTTCTCTTTTGTGAACTTTGACTAGGGAAGGAATCTGTAAGACCTTTAGATCTAGTGAAATAAGGATGATCGGTCAGTGTATCAACACAGATCAGTTCTAACCACCTGTAGAGAAAAACAACTCAAAGGCAAATCTGTCAGTATTAATTTTGGATGAATAATACAAGATATCACATAGAAGGCATATAAACACATAAGAGTTGCTTCGTTTGAGGACACGTTAACCCACGAGTGATGGGGACTAATTTTTTGAATAAGCAGGAATTTGCTCGTTTTATTTTGGGGGTAGTGACTCAGAAAGGTTAAATTGCGTTGAGCTAGGATTTTATTTCTGGCTAAGAAACTCAAGACTCGTGGAATTTTGGTCAGACATTTTGGTAGTGACTTGTATTTGACATTTTTCAAAGTGTTTTGACAAGGAGTGGGCTAAGAATGTCCTCGTTCAAAGCAACGTATCACATAAACAGTTGAAACACACACGTAAACAGACAAATATCGCGTCATAAACATGCATATGACCCTTTTGTGCCAAGGGTAGGCCTAGCGAATTGAAGGATGTATATGTCTTTTAAGCCAATTCACTATCCCTAAAATATTTCATTAATAGCATTCAAAAATGTTTGACAAACATAAAATTGGGGAAAAGAGTTCGAAAAATAAATTACAAGACAAAGTACAAATAAAGCAATCTACACATGGGATGATAACAAACTTCAAGCTCATCCTGATCTTTCACCAAGTCTGCTCCTCTTGGCTATGCTGACCTCTTCCCACATAGCATATATGTTCGCCCATAGGTGATCCATTGCCAACTGAGCCCCTTCTTGATGTCGGAACCTCTCGACCGACTGAATCTGCTGCTCCATGCTATCATCTAATTCTGACATACATTGTATGGATTTTTGTAACTCTTGCTTCAACTGAGCTATGACTTTGGCGTCTTCTGAGTGTCGACGTTGATGCTCTAACTCATTCCTATCAAACTTCTCTTGGAGTTGATGAAGTCGGATTTGATGCTTGGCTCCAACATTTGCAATAATATGGAGATCATTTGGACCAGGTTCGATAGTTCCGGCGAGACTCTTCTTTAACCATTCTTTGTAATCCTTAGAGCATTCCGGACGAAACATATTTGGCACCGGCTCACCCAATACCCTTCGAGTCTTCCATAATTGAAGCATCTTTTTAGTAAAAGCGACTTCGCCATTTTCATGATCCGTCACAAATCTTGTCATATCTTCGATCTGAGGAAGCTCTTGTTTCCCTCCTAGCTGTCTAAGTACTCGAGAAGGAGCGTATGG
>JAJOOE010008312.1:0-12357 GCA_036250405.1 Solanum raphanifolium | reverse complement strand
AAATGAGTAATTGATTAATAAAAAATATGAAAATGACTTTATGCTGAATTTTTAGGTTATATTTTTCATATTTTTTATTAATCAATTACTCATTTTTGGGATTTATCGAAAAAAATAAAAATTTTAAAAAATTGTTGAAATTGTTGAATTTAAGGTTACTATATTTATTTGCGAATTTTTTGCATTAATTTTATTTTTTTTTTCATATTTTTTATTAGTCAATTACTCATTTCCGGGATTTATCGAATTTTTTTGTTGAAAACGGGTCGGGTAGTTTATTTAAAAGGGGGTATATCTAGACCTTTTCGAATAGTTTAGGGGTATATTTGACCCTTTTCCCTTTAATATAATGTCACGTGCTAATGTAAAAATGACGTGGCAATTCCATTTGGCATTTAACGCCCATAAGGGCATATCTAGATGAAAAGTTGGACGGCGAGGGCACGGGTGAGTCAAACTTTAAATGGGGGGTATATCTAGTCCTTTTCGAATAGTTTAAGAGCATATTTGACCCTTTTCCCATAAAAAAAAAAGAAAATATAAGTTTCAAATTTATTGTCTCCTTCACACCCATCTAATTCCCCAAAATCCAACCCTTTGGGCTTTGACCATTCCCGAATCTCAACTCCCCATACCATCTTGCATTCATTGTTATTGCTAAACAACATATAAGTATCATTGGGTTAATATTTATTTTACTTATTTACTAAACACTAAAAAATAAATAGCAAAACTCACCTATTTTATAATATAACGTTTTCTAGAAAATTACTTTTTGTAAAAAAACGATTTCCTTCATACCAAATCTATGTATACACAATTCCTTTTGATATAGTAGAATCTTTTATTTACTAAAAGAAAAAATATAAAGGATGAAATCAAAGTTGTAGAAAAAACAATTCATTATTTTAAAAGGGACAAATTATTATTAGGAAAAAGTTTCTGATATACCTCACAACATTGTCATTTAGAATTAATATATCTCTTGTTATGAAAGTGACTCATATATATCCTACTATTACACAAATGATCCACATATTCCATTTTCCTCTAATGAAAGTGAAAAAAATAATTTTAAATTAGTTTCAATTTTTAATTGAAAAAAGATAATTCATCTTGGGGTATATTTGATCCTTCTCACACATTTTTTTCTTTTGACTATTTTTATTCATTGACTAATTTGAATTTATTATTTTGATAGTCAAATTTATTTTTCTTCCACTTATTTTCTTGTAAAATTTATCATAGATGCCCCAAATATTTTTTTACCTATATAAAACTAAATTACAATGTAGCCACAATTTTTTTTTAAAGCTTTTTAATCTTTTTTCATTCACACTTTTTTTTTTTTTATTTCTCTTATTTTTACACTAACGAATGAATGAAAAAATAAAATAATACTAAAAAACTCAAATAATAATAATTAAAGAAGTCAAAAAAATAAATATGTGTGAAAAATGAAATACATGATTATTTTTTTAAAAAAAAAACTTAAAAAATAAATTTATTTTTTCATTTTCGTAACAGTAGAGGTATATGTAAGTCAATTTTGTCACAATAAGGGTATAAGTGAATCATTTTGTAACGGTAAAGGCATATGTGCACAACTTTTGTAACGAGGTTATATCAACTTTAAATAATAAAGTTAAGGGCTATATGATTATTTTATTATTATTGAAATATGTGGGAAATTGATATAGACAAATTTGGAGTTGAAATAGTAGGGTGTGTTGTGAAACGAAATTATCGGTGACACTATTTTGACCTTCTTCTCTCTTTCTCTTCTCCATTAACGTCAGCCATACAAATTCATATACTCCACCATTCTTTTTTCTATATTTATTTGACTCTCCTCTCATCCATCCAATTTATCTTACTCTTCTCATCTTCCTATTCTTTGCTTTCCTCTTCACTGCATTTCAATTTCTGAGAAAATCAACAAAGGTTAGTTCTTGATTTCGATCTTTACTTTTCTTAGCAGATTCTTGTGTGTTTTCAATTGATTGGTGGTTTTTTTTTTTTTTTTCTGGTTTGCAAGATACAGTTGACATTTGCTGATTTTGAAGATAGTTAAATGATATGTGTTTCTTGTGAAAAGTTTTGATCTTTTTACTGAAATAGAAAATAAGGGTTGGAGAATGATAAATTAGAAGGTATTGAGGTGAAGTGATCTAATTTAATGTTATTGTATTGTCATGGGTGGGCTATTGGTTAGTTTCATTCAACTCTATATAGGATGAAATCATGGACAAGCCATCAATTTATCAGTATTTCTTTATTGTTATGTTCTATGTTGTTCTTGGTTGTATTTATAATTCTGGTGTCCGGGGCGGCTTTAATTCCTGACTAA
Source organism: Solanum raphanifolium (assembly GCA_036250405.1). Classification (NCBI taxonomy): domain Eukaryota; kingdom Viridiplantae; phylum Streptophyta; class Magnoliopsida; order Solanales; family Solanaceae; genus Solanum; species Solanum raphanifolium. The sequence goes on along the minus strand of JAJOOE010008312.1, from coordinate 10,007 downwards.
TTCCATAGGATACCTGCTATCTTCCACTAGCAATTTGTGTAAGGTAACTCTGTCCACCAAGACTAGAACATATTGGAAGAAATCACCTTGTGTTTTGTCTCTGTTGGGAATCGAACTTGAGAACTCATGATGCTCAACCCACTTCATTCACCACTAGGCCACACCCTGGGTGTACTAGACCACAACCTTCTTGTTCTTGGTCTTGTCTTATAAACTTTCTTCTTCTTAAGATAGATGTGATGTTGTTCTACTAGTTAGCCTAGTGAATGGGAAATTTGGTTAGTAAATCTCAATATCTTTGAGCTTACATGGAGTGATAGGGGCAGTGAGGATGCATATAGCCGATCACAACTTGCTTAAAGTCAAGGTTTATTGTTTGTAAAATCCAATGGATTGTTGCCTTCTGGTCCATTCAGACTGTAGTGTATCAGACTTTCTGCCAGTTAGCCTTTGCTACGAAATTATAGTAGGAATCTCCGAGAGGACTTTAATCAGATGCCGGCTTATAAAATTGGCATGCTATGATTGTATTATCAGTAATACTTCTGAAAATAACATGTTGTCTGAAATGAATGGACCATAGAGGCATAGATTGCAAAAGAAAAAAAAGAAGGGGGGTCATAGCTATTTACATTGATGTTCTTTTTCATCAGCAACCAAGGACTAGCTAAGGAGGAGCGATTTCACTTCTTTTTCTATCTTGTTCCTCTGTGGTTCTTTTACTATAAAATAGCACTTGTTTCTGGAGTTACGTGATTATTGTCATCTACCATTGCCATTGTGGAGTTCCCTCCCGGGAGAAATTAAAGAAACTGTAGGATTTGTCATCACAACTAGCTTCTAGGTTTTCCCAACCTGCATTACTTGTGTAAGGTTTTTGAAGTTGTTGATCCAAAAGTATGGTCATGACATGATGCAATTTCTTAAGGATTTTATTTACATTAAAAATTCCTTGCTTCTCTTGGCGTGCGGATGTTATATACAGATAGTACATTAAATTATGGATATTTTGACTTGTTTTTAGGTGTAAAAATGATGCATGCACAAACAATAACTGATCCAGGAGAAGAGATCAAAATAAGTTTTGGCTATAACTTCACAGATGATTCAGGTGAGGAATCAGATGGTATTGACAACTGCCACGGAATTAAACTTCATAGAGCCAACAATTCCTTTTCTTGCCTGTCTGGGGCGGCTTTAAGTGGTAACGCCACACTAGCTAACACAAATATTTGTAATGGCTTGTTTGGAGCTGAGATACTTCCAGCGTTGGATTCACCAACTTCTTTCCGCCGAATTCCCTCTTCCCAATCTTTCTCAAGGTTGGATTTATTGTCATCTTCTTTGCAAAGCAATCTGTCAATCTTGAGTTGTAGTCCATCCTCTCCAAGTGCGCTACATGATGACGAGTCATTTTCATGGAGGTCCACGAGTGCTCCTCGAAGTGAAGGTTTCTTGAATGCAACAGAATTTAAAATAGCAGGTGGTGCAGCTGGTGAAGACAGAGTTCAGGCTGTTTGTTCAGAAGAGAATGGATCACTTTTCTGTGGCATATATGATGGATTCAACGGAAGAGATGCAGCTGACTTTTTGGCTGGAACATTATATGAGACAATTGGAAATTACCTCAATTTATTAGATTGGGATATGGAACAGGAGCCTAGTAAACTTTCTGACCGTCTGGGTTTTTGTGGAACCCTCCATGATGCTGTTCAAGATGATAGATCTAGCATCAAGGTTAAGGATACTTCAGAAAATGTTAATCAGGGATCTTATGTTGATTGCTCTGCAAAAGTGGAAAAATCATGCGACTCATTTAAGAAGAAGGTACTTAAGAGCCTGGAACTAGCTCTTCTTCAAGCTGAGAACGATTTCCTCCATATGGTTGAACAGGAAATGGATGACCGCCCTGACTTGGTATCGATTGGATGTTGTGTTTTAGTTGTGTTTCTCCATGGGAAAAACATGTATGTGCTCAACCTAGGTGATAGTCGAGCTGTATTGGCAACAGATTCTGATGTCGTCAGTATTTCCAAGGATGAAGTATTGCAGGCTGTGCAGCTAACCGTTAGTCATAATGTTGAGGATGACTCTGAAAGAACTCGACTATTAAAGGATCATCCTGATGATCCCTCAACAATCGTGGCTGGAAAAGTCAAGGGAAGGCTAAAGGTCACTCGGGCACTTGGAGTGGGATATCTGAAAAAGGTGCATTTTCAATTTTGTTTACTTTATCTAATCAGTTTACACATGCCTTGCTATTCTTAATACTAGAAGTTTTTATCCATCCTAAAATGTTAACATAGGTAAAGATTAATTTGTTTTCTTATTGAGACTAATACTGAATTATTTCAAACAAAATTCATTTTTTGTTGTGATTGATATGGAATTCAAACGTTTCGTTAGTGTACTCAATTATACATATTGATAGGCAATTCTTCAATAGGGCATATCAATTATGTTGTGGCACTCCCTAGGTGCCTATGTTGATACATTCTTTTTTTTTTCCTGCTTACCTATCAAAAGAGGGTTGAACAATTCATTATCTTGTTGCAGAAAACAATGAATGATGCCTTGATGGGCATACTTCGAATTCGTAATCTGATCAGTCCTCCATATGTTTCGGTACAACCTCATATGACTGTACACGAAATCTCAAGTTCAGACCAGTTTGTTGTACTTGGAAGTGATGGTTTATTTGACTTCTTCAGCAATGATGAGGTTGTTAAGCTTGTCCATTCTTATATCTTATGTCACCCTTCTGGTGATCCAGCCAAATATCTAGTGGAGCAGCTCGTGATGCGAGCAGCAGATTGTGCAGGTACAATTTCGATGCGCTGCATCACTTCTCTGTCTCCATCCAACCACTTTTAACTTTCTTTTAATTTAATTTAATCGTATAATAAAATCTACTATTTCGTCCGTCAGCACTTTTGAATGATGAAGTCAATGAAATCAGATACAAATCTTAGAGACTTAAGATTGTTTATTAGGTAGTAATTATTGAAGTGAGATCAGCAGAAGAATATAATATAAAGTCTTCTGTTTCCTATTTGCATTTCTTGCTGAGCTAATTATATAAAGTTGTTTTAAATAAATTTTCAACAATTTGCAGGATTTAGTATGGAAGAGTTGATGAGCATACCAGCTGGTAGAAGAAGAAAATATCATGATGATATTACAGTAATTGTAATAAATCTTGGAATGAACAAACGCACCTCAAAAGCATCCACATACCAATAAGTTTGTTAATTAGAAGAAATTTTTTGGCCTTTTCTTTTTTATTTTTCCCATTTGGTCTGTGGAAGATTATAGAAGGGGGAGTGGGTTATTTTATTTGTAGTAGTAGTGTTTATGTTTGTCATAATTTTTTTGTGGACTTCTTCATGATCTTTAGCTATGTACAGAGTGTTTCTACATTTTTTTTTGGCCTTAAATGAATTGGTTCTAGTGTACCTCTTACCTTCCCTCCCCCCTCCCCCTCGAAAAGAAAAAATAAATGATATATCCAGTGAAATTCTAAAAAGTGGGGTTCGGAAAGAATAGAGTGTACTCATACATCAAGGTAGTGATGTTGTTTTTAAAATATCCCGGCTTAAGCAAATTAAAATAGTAATTAAAAAAAATGACAATGAAAAAAAACATGACAACTAATTGCAAAGTAGTGTGGGTATATATGCAAGGAATTACAACAATAAGAAGGTGCAATCACTTAAATACATAAATTTAATTTGTGATATCAGATACCAAAGGCGGACTACGACTAATGTGGTGCTCTATACTACTACAAAGTCAAATATATCATGAATAGGCTGGTATAAAACAACTCCTAACTACCTCTAACCTTTACCCTTATTCATGATCTCCATACCCTTCTATATAAAATTATGTCCTTAATAAACTGAACATGCGTCATATTATGTCTAATCACCTCTCTACCATAATTGAGATTTGAGAATTTTTAAAAATAACAACACAAAGTTTTGATCAAGAAGGTAAAAAATTTAAATGAATCTGTTTTTTAGAAAGAGGAATATGAAAGGGAGTTACATTCATGGAGCTAAAATAAATATGCATTTATTTGATTCCCCTTTGTAAGATGAAGAATCATATTGCTCATTATCAATGGCTGAAAAAGGCTCTTATCAACCTTTGCCTTTTTTTATAAAAAAAAATTGGAAAAAAATGATTCTTCTTGTTGGGGTCAACTTGGCAGTTTTTCGACCTTTCGAGCATTGGAAAGTGTTTATCAGATATGGTCAACTCTGAGGTTGCTCGACATTGCTTTTTAATTAAAAAAAAATACCTATTAGTTACCACTAAGAAATAATTAAATTGATTAAGCAATAATGAATTAGGAATTCTATTAGTTTAATCTCATACCTTCTCTGTCTTCTTTTCACTAAGCTAGAATAATACTAGTAGAATAATGTATCAATCTATATATATAATGTATTGGTGTATATACACTGCACATTTAATGTAATACAATAACAATTACAATATTTAGTATAGTCCCACTAAGTGGTGTATGGGGACGGTAGAATATATGCATATATTTCCTCTATCTTAGAGGTAAAAAGGTTATTTCTATTAGACCCTCGGCTAAACAACCCAAAAAAGTATTGAAAGTGAAAGTATAAAAAAAAAAATATTAAGAAGTAACTACAACAAAATAATACAATAATTGAAATACAAAAAAAAAACATAAAGCAACATAAATCAAAAGCTAGAAGCCGTTTTTTTTTAAGCAAGAAACTTCATGAACAATACTACGACTACTAGTATGGACGAACAACGAGACAACACAGTACTACCTACTAACCTTCTACCCTAATTGTGTCCTCCACAACCTTCTATTTAAGGTCAAGCTGAAATCCTGTCATATCTTGTATAATCACCTTTCCCCAATATTTTTTCGATTCTACTACTTCCTCTCCTATAATTATCCATGATACATCAGTCTCTCACACCTTCGCATTAAGACATTTTTGCATCTATTCTTCACATGATCAAATCATTTTAGAATTGTTTCTCACATTTTGTCCTCCATCAAAGGCAGTCTCACCTTGTACTGAATATCCTTACTTCTAATCTTATCTCTACTAGTATGGACACACATCCAGTACAACATACTCATTTATGTAACTTTCATCTTCTGAATGTGAATGTTCTTGACTGGTCAACAATTTGTCAATACAACATAGTTGGTCCAACTACTACTCTATCGAATTCGCCTTTAAATTTTGGTGGCACATTCTTATCACACAAGACTCTGAATGCGAGTCTTTGTTTCATTCACTCTACACCTATAAGATAAGTGACATCCTTGTCAGTCTTTCCATTTTCTTGAACAATCAATTCTAGATACTTGAAACTTTCTCTCTTATCGATGGACTGTGTATCAAGCCTCACTTCCACACCAGTCTCCTATGTTATTATTGAACTTACACTCCAAGTACTTTGTATTGGCCCTGCTCGACTTGAACCCTTTAAATTTTAGGATTTGTCTACAAACCTTCAATTTAATGTTAACTCTATCGCGAGTTACGTCAATCAAAATTATGTCATCCATAAATAACGTTCTACTTGACCTGAACCCTTTAAATTTTAAGAGTTGTCTTCAAACCTTCAATTTCGTGTAAACTCTATCGCGAATTTCGTCAAGTAAAATTATGTCGTCGACAAATGACATACACCTTGTCAGATCACCTTGAATTCGCCGTGTTAATCCAACTATCATTAAATAAAAATAAAATGGACAAATGGTTAATCCCTAATGCAACTCTATCAAAACTGGAAAGTACTCTGAGTCTCATTCTGCTGTTCTTACATGCAATTGACTCCATCGTACATGTCCTTACTTACCCTGTATACGCCTCAGGTACACCCTTAACCTCAAAGCATATTTTATAAAACCTTTTTAGGACTTTGTCGTAAGCTTTTTCTAAATCAATGACCATTATGTGTAAGTTCATCTTCGTCGCCTTATTCTGCTCCACCGGTCTTCTTGCAAGATAAATGGTTTTTTCATTTTTGTAATTGATTGTCCCGACATGAATTTGAGCTGGTTCTTGAGAATATTCATGCCCCTTCGCACCCTTATCTCCATCACCTTCTCTCAAATCTTCATATTGTGACTTGTGTCAATGTCACCCGATCTTCTTGTACAACAAAGTCATGTATTTCATATCAAATGACATCAGGCATCTTTGCGGTTTTTAAGACAATATTAAATAACTCAATTAATCACCCACTCCATTTGCAGCTTAGACTCTTTCAAAATTTCACTAGGATCTCATCTGATTCAATTGCTCTACTCGCACGCATCTTACAAATAGCACCCTTAATCTCCCCAACTATTATAGGCCCATAATATCCACAATTGTGACACCTATTATTCAAATTCCCTAGCACAATGTCTTTTTCTACCTATTTGTTTAAGATCCTATGGAAGTATATTTGTCATCTCCGTTTAGTGAGAGCTTCCTCCATCACTATTTTGTGGTCCTATTCTCGATGCACTTTATTTGGTCTAGGTCACAGGCCTTGCTCTCTCTTACCTTGGGTAGACTGTACAACTTTTTATGGGAATTATATGAAATAACAAATTATTAATTTAAATTAAATGTTATAGTCATAATTTATTTTATTTGTAATTCGCAGTAAATATCCCCTTTTTTTGTCATCTGATTCGATATACAATTAGCCATTTTCGATATACAATTACCCATTCGGTATACACATATATAAAATGCATTTGTGTTTGTATAAAACGAGAGAAAATTGTATATATAAATACAAATACAAATACATATATTTTCGTCCTATATACTTATAATTATACAAATACAAATCTTATTATACAAATTACAATGTATAAATGAATTTATAAAAAACTGAACAATTTGTATAAAATTGGATGTATCTAGCGAATCATACAAATCAAAAGCTCCATAGCAAACATAAAATTTGCTATGAAGCGCAATTATGCAAACTATAGCTATAACATACAAATATGATTTTTATGTTTGCTATGTGTGAAAGTTGCTCACTTTTTATCCCCAATCTTGTCCTCAAAATCTACATATATAATGTATTAGGGCTTGCTTGATTGGGAACAAGTTATTTCGAAGTTATTTATCTTAAGATTATTATTTCACCCTCAATGTAGGATAAAATAGAACTATAATTTTGGAATAATTAATTCCGAATCTATTATCCTACAATTTTATCCTAGCCAAATATGAGATATGCTCATTCTAAAATTAATCTTGAAATTAGTTATTCCTTATTTCTCGTACAAACAAGTCCTTAGTGTAGTAGTGTATATATATTGATGATATTATATGCATGCATACATGTATATGCTATATTTTGAAAGAAAAATACTGTTATATTTTGAAAAATAAATATAACTATTTTTTCAAAAAGAGATATTGATCTCACTACTTATAATATTTTCCCAAAAAACATCTAAATAGTTCAAAGTTCAACAACTTCATAATCATTCTCCAAACTTTCACGTCTGAATTTTTAAACTTGTCTTTTAAAATTTCGAACTTCACATCTTTGAGGTCTAAATTTGAATTTTTAAACTTGTCTTTTAAGATTTTCAGATGTTTAACTTCAAAATCCGAATATTAAAGGATGAGAAGGAGAATGAGCAAATTTTACTAAACTTCAAATAATTTTAAAAATTGACAAAATTTTAAATAACATATCCAAAAGTGGCTATTCATGATCATGGAAACCATATTTTGTAAGTTTATTTGAAAATTTTAAAGTTAGAGTTGGAGTTGGAATTGTACTATACCACTATTTATGATCATGAAAATAAATAAATAAAGTAGTTTATTTAAAAAAAAAAAAATAGAGTTCAAGTTAAAGCTGGAGTTGTTTCTTGCTATATTTGTTGCAAACAATATAAAATTAATTGAATGTACTTTTTTAAAAATATGATTTATATTTATCAATTTTTAAAAACTATCAAAATTATCTGACTTGACTAATTTACCTCAATTATACTATCAAATAGGCTCTAACACAGTAACCTCATGAAAATAATAGTCACATAATTATGTCATAGATTAGATCTCATATACAAGCTACTACACACTATTATAGAAAAAATCACATTGTTTGAAATATTATAAGTGGGAATTGTTTTTATTTATAATTTATGCAAATAATATTTAGTTATTTAAATATACTTTACCTAAAAATATGAAATATAATTTAAATAAAGTTATTTTTATAAAAAAAATCAGGGTAAAATTTGAAAAAAGAGAAATATAATAAAAGTCAAAATAAGATTTTGAATGCTTTCTAAATCTCAAATTCTTAAATTATATTTAAAATTTTCATGAATAAATATTAATTTTCAAATAAAATTTTAAAAATTCTATTTAAGAAAAGACAAAATTATTCTCATAACCAAACAGGTCCTACTGGTAACCGCACGAATTTTCAACAAGAGCTTATCCCATTTCTCGCAATAAGCCAAACAATTTGTGCCTTGACGATATTATCAATATTTTCTGACAAAAATATATTCCTCCAATGCAAATTATTTTATTATATTCTAGCTAGCTTACTAATGAAGAAATCCACTTTCATTCTCAACAAGATTGATATTTAAAGTTATTTTTTATAAAATAAAGTTTGATATTTTAGCTGATATACACAAATTGAATAATAATTGTGTTATAATCCTATAAATAGTGTCTAGAAAAAGTAGATAGTACGTATATTTTATGAAGTAAAAATATAAACAATGTAATTTTTTATTGAAAAATATAATATAAAATTAGAATAATAAATTTAGTTTAAAAATTTGAGAAGTTGATATAATGATATTGAAATAATATTGACTGAACACACACAAAATATATTTTATTTTTTTATAAGCAGAAAACAATAGATTTTTTGCGGTAGAAGGCTAGACTGTTTCAAAGATTTCAAAATATTTATTTATAAAAGAATAAAAATTATAAATAAATAAATAAAAATAAAAATATAGAAATAATTATGTGGGTTCACATAAATCATAAAAATAATAATAATGCAAAACATGATAGCCACTATACTACAAGTACTTAGAAATTATATATGGATAACTTTTTAGCAAAAAATGAAACTATGAAGCGTTATTTAGTGGTCTTATCATTTGGTGTGAGAGATTAAAAATAATAGTGATGGGATAAGAAAATAGTGATAGGATAAATTTTTTTATGTTGTTTGGTTGTTATGTTTGGAATAACTTATCCCACCATTTATATCATAGTGATGAGATAAGTTATCCCATATATATGGTAGGATAAGTTATCCTAGGATAGCTAACCCCAAGATAACTTATCCTGGGAAACTTGTTTCCAACCAAACGACCCCTTAGGGTAAGGATATATACATGTCGTATTTCATTGTAGGGAAAATTGTATAAAACAACAAATTATTCCTTCAAATTAAATGTTATATCCACCGTTTGATTTAATTGTAACCCATAGCACACGGTTGTCATTCGCCTCCCTCCCTGAATTTCTCGCTCGCCACCCTCAATTTCTCGCTGGGCAGTCTCTCCCTCGCCTCTCTCACTTTATACAAACACAAATGTATAAAATGTGTTTGTGTTTGTATAAAGTGAGAGAAAACTGTATATACATATCTTTTCGTTTGCCTCTCTTCCCAGATGAATCTCACTCGCTACTCTCGCAGATCTCGCTCGTCACTCTCACTCGCCTCTCTCACTTTATACAAACACAAATATATAAATTGCGTTTGTGTTGGTATAAAGCGAGAGAAAATTATATTTACAAATACAAATACATATATTTTCGTCTTATACACTTATAATTATACAAATACAGATCTTCCCTTGCCCAGTTTTCTTTTGTCTTTCTCTCTTTCTCAATTTATACAAACACAGATTATACAATTGATTCTTTTGTATATGTATACCGAAACAGATTATACAATTGATTATTTTATATATGTATACCGAAATATAC
>JAJOOE010008311.1:0-14562 GCA_036250405.1 Solanum raphanifolium | reverse complement strand
GTCGTTTTCTTGAAAGTGGTCATCGGTTTAGATTACAACGACTTCGTTTTAATGGAAAAATCGAGCAACGGGAGCCACCAATTACATTATCAGGATCAGACATCTTGAAACAAATGGAGGGCATTCCAGTTAATTTTGGGAAAAAACCCGAGATGAATAATAAGCGCAAAAGAGCTAAAGGAAAACTTGTTAAAGATGAATCGAGACAATGGAGAAAGAGAAGCATATTTTTTGACCTTCCTTATTGGGAATCTAACTTGTTGCGTCATAATCTAGATGTTATGCACATTGAGAAGAATGTGTGTGAGAAATTGATATACACTTTGCTTAGTGATTCTGAAAAATCAAAAGACAATCCTCAAGCTCGAAAGGATCTTAAAGAAATGGGTATAAGACAAGAACTTTGGCTAGATGAGAATGGAAATTATAAGCCTTCTTTGTTTACTATTTCAAATACAAAGAAAAATGGTTTTAAGAAAGATGTATTTTTGAGAACTTTAAAGAATGTCAAAATGCCTGATGGATATGCAAGCAACATTTCGAGATGTATTGATTTGAAACAAAGAAAGATCAAAGTGAGTGTTTTAAGGGCTGTATTGAGTAGATTAGAGTGTACTTATGTTAAGCAATTGATTCTAATTGATTGGGGAAGAAACTATTCGATTCTAGGCGAAATAGGGTGAGAAAACGAGCAAAGAAATTCGTCGGATTTTCTGGGTTGGTGCTTGGCGCGATGCACCAATCAGAGCGCCCCAAACCCTCTTCTGAAGTTTAGGGGCTGGCGCCCGCACCACCCATAGCCCCAAGGTCGCCTGCCCCATCCAGTTTGTCGTCGGTTGCCCCGTTTGAGTTTATTTAAGGTGCACCTTCACTCTTTTTCGATTTTAACTACTCTAAGCTACTTCTAAACACCTAAAATCATTCCTAACATGATCATACCTTGAATTCATAATTCAAATTCAAGGTAGAGTTAATAGTTAAGTTTTGGGAATTCTTTCGAACATTCTAAGAAAGTCCCTTTGAATTTTTTTGTGGAGTCTTCTACAACTTCTAGTAACTTGTTTCAAGACTCGAGCAAGTGAGTGTGAGGATGAGGAGAATGTACTCATGAGTCTACTTTGTCATCATGAGATCTTTCATAACGAGAACCATAACTCTTGAATTCATAATTCACATTCAAGAGAGAGTTAGAAGTAGAGTTCAAGAAAGCTTTTGAGTTCGATTGTGAACCCTTTGAGACCAACTATTGATTTGAACTAAGTTATGAGGAAATAAGTAAGAGAATGAGAATAGTAGTATACATGAGTTCTATAATGTTATGTAGACCTACGAGTCAAGTCGTTCATGCTCATAAATTCCGCATGAACTCCAGAAGTTGAGTATCTATGAGAGAAGTAATATCTTCATGTCCTAAGTCTTAAGTATTAAGTTTCTAACCCATTTGAGATTATATTCCTAATCATGGGACTATTACATGTTATCCATAAAGTCTTTGGGTTGAATCGTTCATGCCCATAATTTTGCACGAACCCTATCAGTCGAACAATCTTGAGATGAGAAGTATCTTTGAGTCCTTGAGTTGAGTAGTTCATGCTCATAATTCCGCATGAACCCTCTGAGTTGAGCATTCTTGAAGGGAGTAGTATTATTGAAGTTCTTGAGTTCCAAGTATTGAGTTCTATCTATGGTTATTGAAACCCTTGCTTTGAGTTGTTCATGTCCATAATTCAGCATGAACCATATTTTAAGAAGTTTTTTACAAACGTTTTAACTTTGTTTTTAGACTTAAGTTTTGAGTTAAGCAAAGAGTAAAAAGTAAAGAGTAAAGAGTAAATAGTTGAGTTCTTTTCTTTAGAAAAATATATGGGGACTAAGTATTCCCAAAGAGTTTATAAATGTTTTCACATTTAAATAAGAACGGAAACTGAGATTTTCAAAGAGCTTTCGGGAAAGTTTTCAGAAAAGACTAATTGCTTTCTAAATGAAGCAAAAGAGGAAACTGAGATTTCCAAGATAGCCTTTGAGCTAAGTTTTTGAGCACTAATCTCAAATTACAGAAGAAGTATGTTTTTAAAAACATAAGAGTTAGTATATTTTGGGAGTAGTATTGAGCACCGAATTGGGGACGAGCATGAGTTCAGATAACTCACGTCCCCATAAAACCATGTAGCCACCATGGGTAGAAAAAGGTCATACTTTTTAGATGAATCATTTTCACAATAGACTAGTGGATCCACTAAGTTAAGTTAGGTCCTATACTGATGGCAAGGTATAAGATGGTCATTGGCAGTGTGAGGTAAAGTGTTGTATCATCACTATAGCTCTTAAGTGATGGTTGTCAGTTAGAGAAACTTCCACAGAAGTTATTGTATTCTTATATACACAATTTTGTATTTTTACATACATTTCAAAGTTATGTTATATCCTTGCATACACACAGAGTTGACAGCATGTCTTTAAACGGTTTGTTTCTTTATATTGCACTTGTTTTAAACTGCTTTATAATGAAATGAGTTTAGTTAAGTATTCATGAGTCGAGTATCATATCTTTGAAGTCGAGTATCTAATCTCTGAGTTGAGTATTTTATCATTGAGTCCTTTGAGTTGAGTAAGTTTGAGTAGTTTTGAGTATCCTTGAGTATTCCTTGTGTTGAGTAAGTTTGAGAAGAGGTAAGTATGTTTCCTTTTTATCAAATTTCAAGCTTATTTTTATATTTTATAATTCCTCTTACATGCTCGTACATTCCACGTACTGAGCCATTTGGCCTGCATCTTCTCATGATGCAGACACAGGTATTCAGGATCATCAACATGAGCTTCGTTGATACATCCGAGAGTTCGAGTTAGCTATGGTGAGCCTCCTTACTTCCGGAGGATTTCATTAGCTTTTCAGTTTAGTCAGGATGTCGTGGGTCTTGTCCCGACTTTCATCTTTATCAGTTAGAGGCTTCATATATAGTCAGTATAGTTGAGAGGTTTGTATAATTTATTTTATTAAATGTTTTAAAGACTTAAGTTGCCTATTTTATGGCGAGTTGAATAATTTATTTTATTCAGAGTTTTCTTTTGAGTTAAAGCTTTCTATTTAAGTTTCATGAATATTTATTCAGTTTTAAGCTTTTGCATGCTTAAGTTAGTCTTCCACTTGTAGTCAACCAGGATGAGGGTTCGCTTGGGGACCAGTAATGGTTCTTGAGTGCCGGCCACGTCCAGGGTGTAGACTCGGGTCGTGACATTTTGGTATGGAAAAAACATTTTATAATTGAGTTCGTTTAAAAAATTATAGGGGCAGACCCACGTGGGTTCCAGGGGGTCGGCAAAAAATTACATTGTATGTAGAAGGTAATCTTCTGTATTTATGCGGATATATATATTTTGAACCCCTTCAATGACAAGGAGAAATAGATAGCCCAATAGCAAGTTCCTTGGAAATTAAGTTTCACGTTGAGGGTTTGAATCCCTGCGTTAGCGTTTTATTTTTTATTTTTCAGTTTCAGTTCCGGCTTTCACTTTTTTTTAGTTTTTTATTTTATAAAACATGCTAAAAGTGTGGTTTTAAACCCAACAAAATTCAAAGGTTCCACCACTAAAACTATATACTACTACTTGAAATGTTTGTTTTGTTGGCTTATATACACGTTTATACTTTTATTTTTCAAATTTCCTGAACGAAAATCCTGGGTCCGCCACTGAAGGCAATATGAAATGCCACTTTCAAAAGTTGTTTTCCTTTTTTCACTAAAAAAAAGTCAATTGGTTGTATCAATCCAAGAAGAAGAGAAAATTCAAACATTGAACAACAAATCAAGAACGTAGAGTGAAAAAAATGATATATTGGCTTTAATCCAATAAGAAAATAAATTAACAATCTACCGTCACCCAAAAAATATTGAAGACTAAGAATAACATGTGTAGATAAAAACAATTTGGGAAAAACATTAGTGGTTTTTTTTTTTTTTATTAATATAAGAAAAAGAGAGGGAGAAGAAGAAAGAAATTTTTGGGGGAGGGGGAAGGGGAGTGATGAGCGAGAAAGGAAGATAGGAAATTTTTTCTATAAAATCCCAAGTAAAATTATATTGTATAATTTTTAGAATTATATATAGCTATCAATATATTTGATTTTGTAAAAGGTAATTTTTTTTTTTTTATCTTTCAAGTTATTAGCTAGTTCTATTGATTACGAATAGCTATTTCTTAAGTGACATTGGTGTAAAATTCATTTAGACTATTAGTGCATGTATAAAAATTGAACTCATCAATGTCATGTTACGAATACAAAGGAAATTCTAGAATTGCTATGTATATATAACATTAATTACACATCTAGGCCACTAAGTAAACATTACATATCTCCATTATTGTTACGTAGGATGATTATTTGGAGATAGCAAATATTTCGTATAACTAATTAAGGTACGCATACGCTTAATGTGGATAAGCCTCGATGATAAATGACCAAGCCGAAATTTCAGTGATATTGTAACGCGGAAATTCAGCTTCATTCAACAATTTATTCCATTCGTCTTCACTCCTCTCTTTCCCACCACTAGAGTGTGCTATCATCACCAAATCCGTTATGAATCCGATATCATCAAATAAACCTTCACCCCCAAACTTCAAAACTGCGTCAACTATGATCACTTTTCCGATTTTTTTAGGAATTGCCTTTCTACAGTTCTTCAAGATCTTCACACAATCTTCGTCTCCCCAGTCATGCAGTACCCACTATACATGTGTACATTAAAACGTAATCAAGAAAATTAAAATACAGAGTAGAGACAGATGGAAGATTTTAAGACAAATGCCAAATTAATTGATCAAGGCAGTAAATCGATGGGACAGCCAAGCTGAACTTAGAGATTTAGACTAGATGCAATGCAACTAGTATGATAAAGAGGCGGACCCATACTAAATGTTATACATGCTCGAAGACATCTTTAACCCATAACATCAATTGCACCAAAATAATGTCAACACCATTTTAGTGTAAATCAACTCCAATTCACAATACTAAATTTTACATCAAAAGAAAATATTCTCTTTATATTCTTCTGTCTTTTTAATATTTATATTATTATTTTTATTTCATTTACATTTTTAAAAATATTATATAATATTGCTAATAATAAAATAATAAAAACGTAATTTAGTATTGATAAATAGTGTTACACCAAATTTGGTGTGACACTATTCACGCACAACCTCTTCCCGGTGAGGATTTGAGGTACCGCAGAATCCGGAAAACAACTTCTAAAATAGTGTTGAGTTGAAATATCAAAACACTAAATTTTACATCAAAATAGAATTTGATATAAAAAATAGTGTTGGAGTGGAGATGGGTTGAGCATCCAATAATAAAATAATAAAAACATAATTTAGTATTGATAAATAGTGTCACACCAAATTTGGTGTGACACTATTCACGCACAACCTCTTCTCGGTGAGGTTTAAATGTATTGCTGAATTCGAAAAAACAACTTCTAGTGTTGGGTTGAAATCTCAAAACACCAAAAAATAGGATTTGATATAAAAAAAAAATAGTGTTGGTTGGGAGATGATTTGAGCATTCAATAATTTAAATTTTTGGTCCCACCGCCAAAAAATTAAACCCTATATGTATATAAAGAGTTTATCACTGATTCTAAAATTCTGAAAATGACACTAATACATGAAATAATTAAGAAGATAATAAAATGAAATTGTGTTGAACAGAGAAGATACTTCGTGTAGCCCGGTGCCATTTTATGTGACATATATATATAGAGAGACACAAATTATACTTATTTTTGTATTCAAAAACTATTTCACTTTAATATTTTCATTTACCCTTAATAATATTAATTATAGTCACATAAATATCAATAATCAATTTTAGATTACAAATTTTTAAAAAATTTCCTTTCTTATATTTCTTGTTACTTTATCAAATATCGTCACATGAAATAAAACGGAGGAAGCAATAAATTCTTTGATTAAACATATTTTTCAATATGTATTGCATGCCAAACTGAAAGAGTGATAGTAAAAGTTAGATTTAAGTATCTATTTATATGTATTGCCAAAGTGACAATAAAAGTCAGATTTAAGTATCTATCGATCTATTTATCTATATATATAGCCAAATTAACATAGTGATAAACTGACAGAGTGATAATAAAGGTCAGGTTTAAGTATCTATCCATATGTATTCTTCCTTTTAAGTTTCAATAGTCATTAATTCTTTTTAAAAATTTTGTACTCAATCAAACATCGTTAGATGAAGTAAGACTAACATTTTACCTTGAGAAAAACAGCATCAGCAGGTGGGATAGCCTCAAACATGTCACCCTCAACATGATCAACACCTTCAAACTTTTGTGCTCTTAAAACAACATGAGGCAAATCAAAATTAATCCCTTTAATATGAGGATATGCCTTGACAATTTCAAACATGGCAGCTCCTATCCCTCCACCTACATCAACAAGTGATGTTATTGAATTAAATCCATCTTTATACTCTTTTATTACTTCCCTCATTATGCATTTTGTCATTGAATTCATCCCATTGTTGAGATTGTTGTTCAATTCATCATCTTTAGAAGCCATCTCAAATATTTCACAACCATGTGCTTTCTTAAATGCATATCCACCTTCTTTTATGCAATTACTAAAATAGTGCCATGTTGCCATGAGAGTTGGATTGGTTAGGAACAAGAACATTGGTGCTACACTTAGCTCTGAGTCATGTTGTAGCCATCTTGATATAGGGGTTAGTCCATAAAGGGTATCTCCGTCCTGAGATCGATTCAGAAGCACTTTTTTATCACACGATAAATTTCAATTTATATGAACTTATTTGACTAATGATGGAGTTAAAGAAAGAAAAAAAGATTTGTAAAATTGTAATCTCAAATAAATTTTAGATATTTGTATGACCAATTGTTATCTAGGAAAGTCACTTTTTTTATGAAAAAAATTGAAAAATCAAATAACTTTTATGGAATAATTAATGTTTTCTAAAAAAAGACCAACACAAGTTGTGATCGAATAGGGTTTGATCCCCTATGAATGAATTAATTTTTAATGGAAGCATGGCTTCAAGAAATGGCCTTACAATATGCAAAGTCATATTTAGTCAGATTTCTATATAGATAAAAACAAAGGAAATTTACCTGAGAGGTAGATGCAGTGAAGATTTTTCGACGAACGAGAAGTCTCATGATACGAAAAAGATAATCCATATGTGGAGATGATGAAGAGTGAATATTAGTGGCTATTTGTGACAAAGTGATTTTTCGGCCATTATAAGAATGAATAATATCAGCAATACGAAGTTCCACTGCACATTTTATGGCCATTGAATCTACAAAAGCAAACATATATTTTGATATTTGTGCTTGAGCTTGTAGCATTATTATTTATTCTTCATTTATTGAATCAATTTCCCCCATTTTTTCTTCTTCATGTATTATGAATCTCAAGGAGGATGAAAGTTGTTATATATAACATGCATGACTAAGCAATGGGGCTCACAAATAATCATGGGTCGATCCAACTCTTTAATTACGAGTGTGACAAAATGTCAATAATTTTAGTTTACACTTTTGGTGTGTTTGGTACGAAGGAAATAAAATGTAATTATCCGGTGAAAGGAGTCACTTAACAACCCTTGGGCAAAGGTGGTTCCGCCTCTGATCACTTCATGCATGTATGTAAGTGTAGGCATACATAAAAATTACAAAATATAATTTCATTCCTTATATAATACGTAATAGAGAAAAATATTCAAAGAGACTGTTACAAGAGTGACGAAGAAAAAGAGTTTGCCAATGGTTAATCTTCTTGCAATCGATAGCAAAGAGAAATTGAGAAGATCTAAATTAATTTTATCGAATCATCTGATATTATTTTTGATAAGTTTAGTGGGTTTACATTTTAAGT
The DNA here is from genome assembly GCA_036250405.1 of Solanum raphanifolium. Taxonomy (NCBI): domain Eukaryota; kingdom Viridiplantae; phylum Streptophyta; class Magnoliopsida; order Solanales; family Solanaceae; genus Solanum; species Solanum raphanifolium. The sequence continues at coordinate 6,639 of JAJOOE010008311.1, read as the reverse complement.
TGATGTGTCTAAGTGAAATATGCAGACAACTTTAAGGATCGCAAATGACTGAAGTCTTAAAACTTTAACTAATTTTTATATACACTTCAGTAAAAAATTGTTTGAAGTTAATCTTGACAAGTCATGTAAAATTAACTTCAATAAAACATGTTTGATGTTAGTCTTGATAAGTCATATCAAACTTCAAGAAAAAATATCTAATATTTGTCTTTCTTGATCACACTGGCCCGTTTAGCCATGCGATATGGTATCATGATATGGAATTATGATATGATATCATAATATGAAATTATGATATGATATCATAATATGGAATTATGAGATGAAATTAAAGTTTTGTTTGGACATGCGATATGAAATTTTTGTGTTGTATATTTTCTCATAAACATAAGAATCTCATAAGTTGTAAAACTATTAAAATAGCCCCAATTGTTTATTCAATCTTACCAAATAAACAAAAAATTATAAAATCGCATAATAAATTATTACAAAGCTATTTGTTCTCTACTTAAGTAATTGTTTCATCTAACTTTAATTCATCAAACTTTAATTCAATAAAAGAATTGAACATAAATTGTGGTGTACTAGTCTTTACTATAATCCTCCCACATAGTACGGACAATATCCTCACGTTGAACTTGCACATGATCGAGAAGACGAACCAACATTGTTACTTTGAGTTGTAATAAATACAAAACGGTAGAAGTAATAAATTAGGTGTTGGAGTAAATGAAGAGAATAAATTTATTACTCAACAATCGGTTGGTGTGAGTTAAAGTGACTATATGTTGGTGAGAATAATAAATTTTATGTCGGTGAGAATAATAAATTTTAAAAAGTAATGATGTGATTATAAATTTTATTTACGTATGAAATAAATGGTTAGTAGATATAAATGTGGGATTGTTTTAACAAAATATAAACTTGTGGATCAATTTTTGTATTAAAAATATCTCAAATCATGATATGGAATTTTCATATCATGGTTTTTGGAGAATATGAAATCACATCTCATAATATAGAATCATGGGATAGAATCAGCATAAAATTGCATGTCCAAACGCTAATTTCATCTCACAATTTCATATCGTGATATGATACTACTTAAAGCAGACAAACTTCAATAGGTACGTAACGTCTGAAATTATTTCCAAATTAAAATAGATATACAAGTTAAATAATGATCCCATGAATGGATATTTTTGTACTTAGCCCTCCTAGCTTAGGTTGTCCCATCTAATAAATCCATTGAAACTTTACGACAAAAATTTGGGAACTGTAAACATCAGCTAGAAGTAGACAACTATTTAGGGAGGGAAATAAAAGAAGCCCTAATTTTAGACTATTTATAGGATTTAACATCAAGGTACGTATAACTTAATTACTCATAATTTATTTTCTTAGATAATAACTATAAATTAATAGATCATTTGGAAAATCACTCCTCCCTCCAATCTTGTAATATGCTCGTCATGTGTATATCTTAAAAATAGATATTTCATTTACATATTCTTTTGAAAATACTATAAAAACCTAAACAATTTTGTTTCTCTAATTCTACTCCTAGCATTTATAGAGAGTTTGATATGTTAATTAAAAATAAATTTTGAATCAATTCCCCCTATATATATTTGGTTCTTCTCACTCACTAATTAAGTTTATGATGAATCTCAAGGAGAATGAAAGCTGTTACATACTTACATATAACATGTATATGACTCAGCAATGGGGCTAAGATATAATCAGGGGCGGAACCACATCTTTAATAACGAGTTTGACAAAACCTAAATAATTTTAGCTTATACTCTGGATGTGTTTGGTATGGAAAAAACATTATATAATTGAGTTCTTTTCAAAAAAAATTCGTTCAGTATGTATGTAATCAAATATATATTACATTAACAACGTGAATTGTGATGCATGGTGAAACTACTCCACCACTAATTTGTGATCTCAAGTTCGAGTCATGGGTATAGAGAAAATTGTGTTGGGAGTGTCACCCCACAATGGGCTCTGCAGTGTTCGATCCAAATTTAATCGATGCTCTAATGCGGACATCAAACACTGATTGAAAAAGCCAAAAATAAAATAAAATACAATATAAAAAGTATTTATATAATCGAGATAAATATTATAGTAAATGGGGGCTGAGGATAATTAGGGTGTGGGCTGTGGGGATGAGGGTTATGGGGTGGGGTAGAAATTGTTGGAAAATATATATAAAATATATTAGATGGGGAAATTATAATATTAAAATAATAATACAAGAATTAGGATTAATATTACTACAATAATATTCTTAAGTAATATATATGTATATATATTTATATAATACTTGAGTCGTGCTAGGCACTGTCCTAAGAAACTATTTCAGCACTGATAAATACTTCTTAGGATAGTGCCTAGCACGACTCAAGTATTATATAAATATATATATCATATATTACTATAAGTGGGAACAAAAAAAGTTAGAAGTTGAAATACCAAAATAACCCTATAAAGTTGAGATACTACAATGATACCATTAATAAAATATATAATTAAATAAATAAAAAATTTCTATAATTTTTTCTATAATTATTTTTTGGGTTTATGATATTTTCTTAATATTAAATGAAGGAATACACATCAATCGTCAATTTTATTTAGTTATGATGACCAAATTGTGGAGAATTTAAAAAGTTGCAAAAGTGATTTATTCAATAATGTATTATATTATTTATTTATTTATTTATTGAAAAGCTCCAAAGTACAAAGTTGAATTACCATTTTACCCCCACATCAAATCAAATATCCTTTTAATTATATTAAATTGACTATTTTACCCTTTCACTAAAACTCTACTAACACAATATTATGAACAAAATTATAAACATACGTTCTATTAAATATTATCATTAGTAATAAGTGCTTTTTATTAACCAATTACAAGAATTATCTCTTCCTAACTCTAATTAAATAGGTAGAATTTAAGGAGTAACAATTAATTATACTGCATTTTAGATCAAATTCATCTATACAAAAATATAATGTAAAATTTAAATGGTCATTCTATCCTTAAAAATGTTTTCTGTAATTGAATAGTTTCAGCTACATTGAATCGAGGGTACAATTTTATTTGCTGTAGTTATTGTAAGCTATATGGTTGCCAACTCTTCAATTTAGTACCTCTTCATATTTCAACATTTATTTGTTTAGTCTTTTGAGGTTCCATAAGATATATTTTGTATAGCCTTTTCATATTCTAATTCTTTATAAAAGCCCAAACCAAGTATTATATAAATATACATATACATATATATTACTTAAGAATATTATTATAGTAGTATTTATCCTAATTCTTGTATTATTATTTTGATATTATAATTTCCCCATCTAATATATATATTTTCCAACAGAAATGAGGTATATCGGAGGAGGTGAGGACAAAGGCAATATGAAATGCCACTTATAAAACTTATTTTCCTATTTTCACTCAAAAAAGAGTCAATTGGTTGTACCAGTCCAAGAAGAAAAGATAATTCAAACATTAAACAACAAAACAAGAATGTAGAATGAAAAAATTTGATATATTGGCGTTAATTCAATAAGAAAATAAATTAACAATCAACAGTCACCCAAAAATATTGAAAACTAAGAACAACATGTGTAGATAAAAAAAATTCAGGGAAAACATTAGTGGTTTTCTTTTATTAATATAAGAAAAAGAGAGGGAGAAGAAGAAAGAAATTTTTTGGGGAGGGTGAAGGAGAGTGGTGAGCGAGAAATGAAGATAGGAGAAATTTTCTATAAAATCCTAAATAAAATTATATTGTATAATTTTTAGAAGTGTATATATATATATATTTGATTTTGTAAAAGGTAATTTATCTTATCTTTCAGGTTATTAGCTAGTTCTATTGATTACGGATAGCTATTTCTCAAGTGATATTGGTGTAAAATTCATTTAGACTATTAGTGCATGTATAAAAATTAAATTCATCAATGTCATGTTACGAATACAAAGGAAATTCTAGAATTGCTATGTATATATAACATAAATTACACATCTAGGCCACTAAGTAAACAATACATATCTCCATTATTGTTACGTAGGATGATTATTTGGAGATAGCAAATATTTCGTACAACTAATTAAGATACACATAAGCTTAATGTGGATAAACCTCGATGATAAATGACCAAGCCGAAATTTCAGTGATATTGTAACGCGGAAATCCATCTTCCTTCAACAATTTATTCCATTCGTCTTCACTCCTTTCTTTCCCACCACTAGAGTGTGCTATCATCACCAAATCCGTTATGAATCCGATATCATCAAATAAACCTTCATCCTCCAACTTCAAAACTGCGTCATGCAGTACCCACTATACATGTATACATTAAAACGTAATCAAGAAAATTAAAATACTGAGCTGAAAAACTAGAGACGGATAGAAGATTTTAAGACAAATGCCAAATTAATTGATCGATGGGACAGCCAAGTTGAACCTAGAGATTTAGACTAGATGCAACTAGTATGATAAAGAGGCGGACCCATACTAAATGTTATACATGCTCAAAGACATCTTTAACCCATAACATCAAATTTTGCACCAAAATAATGTCAACATCATTTTAGTGTAAATCAACTTCAATTCACAGTACTAAATTTTACACCAAAAGGAAATATTCTCTTTATATTCTTTTGTCTTTTTAATATTTATATTATTATTTTTATTTCATTTACATTTTAAAAAATATTATATAATACTACTAATAATAAAATAATAAAAACGTAATTTAGTATTGATAAATAGTGTCACACCAAATTTGGTGTGACACTATTCGCGCACAACCTCTTCCCGGTGAGGATTTGATGTACCGCAGAATCCAAAAAACAACTTCTAAAATAGTGCTGGGTTGAAATCTCAAAACACTAAATTTTACAATAAAATAGAATTTGATATAAAAAATAGTGTTGAATTGGAGATGGTTTGAGCATCCAATAATTTAAATTTTTGGTCCCACCACCAAAAAATTAAACCCTACATGTATAAAGAGTTTATCACTGATTCTAAAATTCTGAAAATGACACTAATACGTGAAATAATTAAGAAGATAATAAAATGAAATTGTGTTGAACAAAGAAGATACTTAGAGAGAGAAATTATTCTTATTTTTGTATTCAAAAACTATTTCACTTTAATATTTCATTTACCCTTAATAAGATTAATTATAGTCACATAAATATCAATGATCCATTTTAGATCACAAATTTTTAAAAATCACTACTAAAAAACTGCTAAAAAACGACGGACAGCGTTGCTCCAAAAAAGCGACAGACTAAGAGATGCCGTCCGTCGCTTTTTAATTAAAATAATTATTTTTAAAATTATTTTACAAAAAGCGACGGATTGCATCTCTTAGTCCGTCGCTTTTTATTAAAAATAATTATTTATAAATTAAACAATAACCACGCTGTCCGTCGTTTTAATTTATTTTATTTTATTAATTAGTTTTTAAAAAAAGCGACGGACGGCATCTCTTAGTCCGTCGCTTTTTGGTCAAAATATCTTGTCAAACATTTTAAAAAAGCGACAGACAGCGTCTCTTAGTCCGTCACTTTTTAAATAATTTTTTTTTTAAAAGCGATGGACGGCATCGCTTAGTCCGTCGCTTTTTTTCGCGGATTTTTGCTAATTAATTATTTTATATAGATAGCGACGCAGTCCGTCACTTTTTATTAAAAATAATTATTTATTAATTTAAAAAAAGTCACGCCGTCCGTCGCTTTTTATTAATTTTAATTGTTTAATTATTTTTTAAATTAGCGACGGACAACATCTTTATGTCCGTCGCTTCTTGGTCAAAATATCTGGTCAAATATTTTAAGAAAGCGACGGACAATGTCTCTTAGTCTGTCGCTTTTTGGTCAAAATGTTGGTCAAACATTTTTCAAAAAAAGCAACGGACATAGAGACGTTGTCCGTCGCTTTTTTAAAAATATCTGCACTAGCAGACGCGATTTTCCCCATTTCTCCATATAAAAAACAAAATTGAGAAATATTTTGATTTAATTTTATTTAAATCGTCTTCCTGAGAATGGTTTTGTGTAAAATAAAAAACAAAAAAAATTATAATAACGACTTCCAGATGTCGGTAAAATTAAATAGTATGTAATAAATTAATATTTTCAATTAACCTTAAATAAATCGTCCTCCAAATGACGGTTTTATATAAGTTAAAAAATAATTTAATATAAAATACCGACCTCCCGATGTCAATATTATTTAATTAACATGATTACTTTTTATTTATCTTAAAATTTAATGTGATACCGACCTCATGAGGTCGGTATTTTTTATTATATCTAATTAATTTTAATAAAAGCGACATCTGGAGGTCGGTATGTTTAAAATATTCCTATTAATCATAATTTTGCTATTGTGCATAATATTAAAATTTCATTTTACACCTACGATTAATTGTTGAAAAAGTGTAACAATTTTGTATACATTTACAAATAAAATGTTAGAATTCGTGAAATACATAAAAAAAAATCTATAATCCATATTTAGAGTATGAAACTACGTTGATATGAATTAGGAGATAATTATACTTATATTTATAGAGTAATGTACAAATCATATCAGTCCG
>JAJOOE010008310.1:0-28002 GCA_036250405.1 Solanum raphanifolium | reverse complement strand
ATAACTTCTTCATCCGAGCTCGAAATTTAGCTAACTCGGCGGTGTTGGAAAGAGGACTCAAAAAACTTTGATTTGATACCTTATGGGACACCTAACTCATTATGTACTAAAAGTTATGGTCGTTTGAAGTTGACCCAAAACTCACAATTGAAGAGTAACTTGTATGAATCTCAATTTAGCTCTTTCGAAGTTCGAGGTGTTACAAACTTTTAGACTTCTTATTTCTTTTGAGTTTTTCTTTTAGATAAGCGTCAAAAACACATTTAAACTATTATCTTTTTTTTAGTTTCATATCTAAGTTATTGAGAGTGTGAATTTCATACCTAAACTATCACTTATTAGTTTGAGAAACACGCCTTAGTAGTGTCAATAATGCACTCTCTCTCTCTCTTTTATTTGAAAAAACCTTGACACATGACATTTCACATGGATAAAATATTTCACTTGACAAAAATTAAATATTAAAGTATTACTATCCAAAAAAATGATTTTTCTAAAATAAAATTTAAATTATTTTTCTTACCCCACTCCACCGCCTCCTCCCCATACCCCCTCCCCCCTCCTATAAAATATTTTTAAAAAATTCATACTCCCCCCCTCCCCCACCCAAAAAAAATAATCACCCATTCATTCCCTAAAAATATTGATATTATTTTATTTTTAAAAAATAAAAATTCCACCCCACCTAAAAAGATATGTACATATATTTTTAAGAATTTTTTTTCTACTTGTGTATCGAATATAACATAAATAAAAAATTTATTCTAAAAAAAGTCTTGCAGTTGCAAGTAAAAAATATTTTATATATGCATATATTTAACACAAAACGAAAAAAAGTTTTGGAAGCGGAGGGTTGGGTGGAGTGGGTAGAATTATTTTTTTTAAAAATAAAAATATCTAAATTAGTATTTGAGGGGGCGGGGGGGGGGGGGGGATAAATTAAATACTTTTATAAAAGAAACTAAAAAAATGTGGGGGGGAGGGGATACGGTGAGGAGGAAGTGATGCAGTGGGGTAAGAAAAATATTTTACATTTTATTTTATATAAAAATATTAATTTTTTGGATAATAATTTTTAAATCTTTAATATTAACTAATACTAATAATTTATTTAATTTTTGTCAAAGTGAAATGTTTTGTGTATGTGGAGTGTGATGTGACAATTTCTTTTTTTTTTTTATAAAAGAGAGAGTATATTACACACACCATGATGAGAGTGTTATAAAACATAGAAATTGACTCGATCCCTATAAATTAGAATTTGTATCTTTTCTCCGAAAGATAGTCATTTACTATAGTATAAATATTTTTATTACATTTTTTGTGATTTCATTACTATCATAAGCAATTATTTAAGTATCAAAAAATTAATATTTGATCATCATAATATAAGTGCTCTTATCTTCAAATATAAACTTAATATAATTATTATCTTTAACTAACCGAATTTAAGGGTAAATAGTAACCACTTCAAAATTCAAATGATCTTCAATTTTAATCACACACGTTTCTTTTGGGAAAAATTAGTAGCATTCCACTAGTAGAAGTGGTTGAAACATCACATCCCCTTTCAAATAATTGTTATGCAAAACACAACGCGTAATAATAGGCCTTTAGCCTATACTAGACAATGTCGTTTTATTAGAAAAAATAAGGTATGTATTAGCCTTGTGTAATATTAAACTATAATATTTTGTTTGGTATTCTTTTTTAATTTATATATAACTAATATTTGTATTAGCCATACACTCTATTGTGTGTTAAAGAGTGTATTGCTAATGTTGGGTTTTAAAAGGTGTGAAAGGAAAATGAAGAGTTGCGACTTTTATGAATAGTTGTGACTTTTATGAAAAGTTGCGACTTTTATGAAGAGTTGTACTTTTATGAAAAGTTGCGACTTTTATGAAGAGTTGTGATTTTTATGAAGAGTTGCGACTTTTATGAAAAGTTGTGACTTTTATGAAAGGTTGTGACCTTTCCGAAAGATTGTGACTCTTCCAAAGGTTTGTGACCTTTCCGGTAAGGCAAATAGGAACCTTTCCACACTACCCTTTATTTTCTATAAATTGAAGGATTTTCTCTCATTTAAAAAAAACTAATTTTTCTGCACTTCTTCTACTACTACTAAATCTAGTATTCTAAGTGTACTTTACTGCCGTTGAGTGGTTCGCTGACACCGTGGTTTTAGGTACCGATACACCGGTGAGTAAGATTGTTCTATCCTGGGAGGATATATTCCGTTAACCTCAGGTACTTGAGGGGAATAATTTCCTTAAGGGGACACTGTGCATTCAGTGGCTTCGATTTTCTTTCTTTGAGAAAAATATTTTTATATTGTTTCTAATGTGTTTCTGATTCTATTTTCTCTACTAGTTTTAATTTTCTAGTTTGAAAATACACTTTAACATTTATTGTTTCTTACCAAGTTTTTCAAAGTTTTGTTCTAAGTATCTTAGGAATACAAGATGAACAACAATCTTAAGGAAATTATTTGACTGTTGGTATTTCTTGTGTTCTACTAATTGAGAGAAACATATCATGGAAGTAGAAGATTAATGCATTACCTCTCCAGAATTCGATGCTTTGTTTAGTAAGGTCGAAGTGAGAATATACTAGAAGAATTGGTGGTATTTCGGTTAAAGATTACAGCAGGTAACCTTCTTATTATTTATCTAAGGAGGAAAATAGTTTCTAAAAGTTAATAGTTTTGATATTTATCATGTATGACTTTGGAAAAAGATCTGCAAACCATATGATTTTTTGAATGAATTTTTCTTGGCAAAAAATGTTGCCTTTAAAATTCTTTAGTTTGCAGAATGAGAGATGCACATTTTTGTTTGATAAAATAGTATGTCAAAATGTTATAGTTGGAAGACTATTTGAAAAGAAAAACATATCTATGTGATAATCTATGAATATGTTCAATTCTGTTTGGGGACTGAAAAAAACTTTTGTAGTTTTGTACTCCATGTGAAATTTGATTGTGTCTGCTTTTTGTAGACTAAAAATTGTTGTAGTTTTCTACTCTGAATAAATTAGGCTATGCAATTGGTTTGAAGAATATGAAAACTTCACATAATAAGTCAATGTTATACTTTTGATTTTCTATAAACTTCACTATTATATAGAAATAAATTGTACAAAAAAATTTGTCTTTATTGTTAGTATTTTAAATACTAAGTGGTATGTCTATTTGTCATAGAGGAAAAATACTAGTGACTTAGAGTTTGTGATTTTGTACCTCTAGTGAATGAACTTTGACATTGTGTAAAAATTGTCAAATGGAATTGAAGCACTATAATTATTTTGTAGAATAATATTTTCAAAAGTGGTTTCATGTTGCCAATGACACTTTGATAGCATGAGAAAAAAAATATGTGGAAAAAATATTTTCAAATACTTGAAAAATATTTTTGAGATCATATTTAAAATGTGGGGGGTTCTTTGCTTATGACAAAGATATAATTAGACTTAGTGTCTAATTTAAATTTGGAGCACAAGATATGAAATTCGATGATACTTTTGTATTATGTTAGACACTCAAAATTCTTGGAGTATATTTGATATTGTGGTCGTTGAGTTTCTCGTTTACTAGTATATGGTATGACTAGTATGAAACTATCAAATTATATGTATACTTGTTCAAAGTGATTGAGTTCTTTTATGAAAAAAGTGTCACTTAAAATGTTGTGATTTTTCATGAAAAGATATGTCTATTAAATATAATTATTTGTATAGACATGAATATTGGTGAATAGCCATTTGTCATGTTTTGTAAAAGAAGCATTTGGACTATATTGCCTTTATTAGACCCGATGAAACTTTGTTCATGAGATAGTTCTATAACAATCAAATTGAAAGTTATGGAAAGGTCCTTCTGGAAAGGACATTTGACAAGGTGATGACTCTAAACAGTGCTTGTATCACACAAATTTGTAAGAAAGAGGAACAAAATATTTGTGAGAAAAAGCTACCTCGCGGAGAGCTTTTCAAACTCAATATTTCTATTTGTTCTTACTTGCTTGAGTCAAACTATTTGTCACATGAACACTTGGGGCATTTCAATTACAAAACCTTGTAAGAAAAACTGATCAACTTAGAAAGTTTTGTCTAACTTTGAGTGCAATAAATAAAAAAGTTAAGTTTGTGTGGAATCTAAGTATGATGAGCATTCTTATAAATTTGTTGAAAGGAATTCTAATCCCTTAGAGTTGATTTACACTGACATTTGTGATATGAAGTCAACACCATCTTGTGGTGGGAAAATGTATCTCTTAACTTTCATTGACAATTGCATTAGAAACGACTGTCTATTTGATGAATAATAAGGATGAAGCAATATAAATTAATGTCTAGACAATATAATATTGAAGTTGAAAATCAGTTGGGAAAAAGATAAGAAATGATAGGGATGGAGAATATAAATCTCCTTTTGCAGAAATATGTTTGGAAAGTGAATTTATCCATCAAACTACTGCCCTATTCACCTCAATCTAATGGAATTGCAGAATGGAAAAAGAATCGAACTTTGGAGGAAATGATGGCTACATTACTTATAAGTTCAGGTTTACCACAAAACTTGTGTGGAGAAGCTATCCTTACAGCAAAAGGGAACAACAAAAAGTTGCCTTTTAAAAAAGAAAACAATAATAGGTTTTGTTTATTCAAGACACAATCTATTCCATATGAGAAATGGAAAGGAAGGAAATCCAACTTGAAATATTTCAAAGAGTGGGGGTATCTAGCCAAAGTCCAAGTTCCTATTCCTAAAAGGATTAAAATAGGACCTATGACTGTGGACTGTAAAATTAGACTTGAGTAGTCTAGTGAAGGGTCTAAAAGACCTTGGAAAGAAAAAAGGAGAATGTACTTAATAAAGAGATTCAGAGGCGTAGTAAATGTCAAAGGACATCTACTTCCTTCGAATATGATTTTGTAACATTTCTTGTGTCTTCTGTAGACTCATCCTTTTGGAAAGATGGTGTCAATAGTGAGATTGATTCAATCTTGAGCAACCATATTGGAAGTTAATTGATTTTCTTCCAGAAAATAAACCTGTGGGTTCAAAGTGAATCTTCAGAAGGAAAATGAAAGTCAATGGAACTATTGACAAATACAAAGCAAGACTTTTTATCAAAGGTTGTAGACAAAAATAAAGTTTTGATTTTGTCGACACATACTCGCCAGTGACTAGAATTACATTCATTCGGATGTTAATTGCATTAGTTGTGGTATATGACCTTCAAATTCATCAAATGAATGGGAAAACAATTTTCATAAATAGAGAATTGGAGGAAGAAATTTACATGGAATAACCCGTTGGTTTTGTGATTCCTAGTAAAGAAAAGAAAGTGTGCAAACTTGTTAAGTCACTTTATGGACTAAAACAAGCACCCAGACAATGACATAAGAAATTTGACCAAACTATGTTGGTAAATGGATTTAAGAATGATGGAAGTGATAAATGTGTTTACATTAAAATCACAAGGTCATTGTTTGTTTATAAATTGGTGATATGTTGATCATCAGTAGAGACACTAATGACATAAATGCTACTAAACATATGCTAGAAAGCAGCTTTGATATGAAAGATTGTGGAGTTGCTAATGTGATCTTAGGTATAAGAATCCTTAGAACTCCAAGATGTTTAGCATTGCCACCGTCTCATTACATTGAAAATGTACTTGACTAGTTCAAATAATTGGATTTTAATATTTGGCAAGACTCCAATAATGTGAGCTTTGCACTTCAAAAGAATTAAGGTGAAAGTGACTCACAATTGGATTATGCTAGAGTATTGGGAAGTTTGATGTATATCAGAAAGAATACGCGATCAGATATAGCATGTGCTATCAATAAACTGAGTCGGTTCACGAATAATCCCAATCAAACTCATTGGATGACAATGAAAAGAGCTTTGGGGTATTTAAAACATACTCAAAACTATGTCTTGCATTATACAAATATCCTACAGTACTGAAAGGATATAGTGATGAAAATTGGATCACCGGGATCAAATGAAGTAAAATCCACTAGTGGATATGTATTTACTCTTGGTGGAGGAGCAGTCTCTTGGAAATCTTCCAAAAAGACATGTACCACTAGCTTTACAATGATCTCTAAGCTAGGTGCTCTAGATAAGGCCGGTGAACAAGTTGAAAGACTCCAGAATTTCTTGATAGATATTATTTTTTGTCCAAACCTTTGGCATCAATATGCATATACTTTGATAGTCAAGATGCAATAGGTAGGGCATGGAGCATGATGTATAACGGAAAGTCTCGTCATATAAGACATAGAAATGATACAGTTAGAAAACGACTCTTTAGTGAAATTATCACAATTGACTATGTAAAGTCAAAGGATAATGTGTCGGATCCACTTAAAAAAAGGCCTAACTAGAGAGAAAGTTGAAAGATCATATAAGGGTGGGTTTATGGCTTAGGACAAGTCATCATGGCGGTAACTCTATCTAGTAGACTGGAGATCCCAAGAGCTAGATTCAAGGAGAAAAACAAAGTTGTGATTGACAGTTCGGCATTGTCAACCAACTCAATCCATTCCCATGATGAAGACAATGCTCAGGAACAAGGATACAACATTAAGGCTTGTTAATGAGTTAATAAAGCCTAAAGTTTTCAATGATTTGCTAAGTTTGGCAGGTTTGACCAAATAGTGTATCTATGCGATAACACGTTTAGAAATCACCTATGTGAGTGTGAAGTGTAAGCCGCTTCAAAGAGGATGATTGTCAAAAGCCCATCTCTCTATACACTCATGAAACCAGGAGGTGTTCATGGCTAAAACGAACACAACCATAAGAACCATAAACGGTAAAGGGTTAATTGTGTGACATATGGTTGTCTAGGTATACACCCAAGCTCAACGGTTCAAAGATATCGCATTTACCGATTGACCGAGTATATTCAACATATTATCACTATGGAAAGTCCAAGGGGAAACTTACTTATCCATATGCAATTAATTATTTCTTGTAAAGTACACATACTTGTCCGTTTCTTTGTCTTGGAGTCATTCCCCATTCATGCAGGGGATTGTTGGGTTTTAAAAGGTGTGAATGGAAAATGAAGAATTGCGACTTTTATGAAGAGTTGTGACTTTTATGAAAAGTTGTGACTTTTATGAAAAGTTGTGACCTTTCCGAAAGATTGTGACTTTTCCAAAGGTTTGTGAACTTTCCGGTAAGGCACAATAAGAACCTTTTCACACTACCCTTTGTTTTCTATAAATTGAGGGATTTCCTCTCATTTAAAAAAAACTAATTTTTTTGGACTTCTTCTACTACTACTAAATCTAGTATTCTAAGTGTACTTTACTTCCATTGAGTGGTTCGCTGACACCGTGGTTTTAGGTACCGATACACCGGTGAGTAAGATTGTTCTATCCTGGGAGGATATGTTCCATTAACCTCAGGTACTTGAGGGGAATAATTTCCTTAAGGGGACACTATGCATTCAGTGGGTTCGATTTTCTTTCTTTGAGAAAAATATTTTTATATTGTTTCTAATATGTTTCTGATTCTATTTTCTCTACTAGTTTTAATTTTGTAGTTTGAAAATACTCTTTAACATTTATTGTTTCTTACCAAGTTCTTCAAAGTTTTGTTCTAAGTATCTTAGGAATACAGGAAGAACAACAACTAATACCATGGATTTCTAGGTATTAACAATGTTATGGTTTTAATGCATGCATTAGTATGAATAAAGACCCAATTGCCCCTCAAAACCTCTTTTTATATTATTATTTTTCCACCATAATAGTGGAGGGTATATTAGTAAATAATTTTTCTATGCAATGCATGTTATTTTTAATGCATCGAACCAAATAATGCATAAAAATAATCTATGTATAATTAATGCAAGCATAACTAATACATGCATTGTTAATGCAAGCATTAGTGCATTACTATTATACTCTATTTAACATTATTATTATACACTCTACCAAATGATTCCAAAAGGCCAATCTATGAGCTCAATATTATAATTTTAAATATATTTATAGATATTTATTAATATTTTAGAAAAAAAATAATTATTAATATTTTTAAATAATTACGATAGAAAATGACAATAGATATAGTATCAAATCACACGTGTATTCTTTTTAAAATTTTCTATCTATAATTAATTAAATTAAGTTACATATCATATTAATTAATGGCCCTAATATTTTTATTTTATTCCAGAATGTGTTCTTATATATTGATTGGTTATACAATTTTCTTAAATAAATTACAATTATGCATTTGCTATTTGTGTCATCTCTTTGTAAATATTAATCTACTTAAATTCATTTGCTTCTCTAATTATATAAGTTATATGTTCAGAATATGATCAATTTTAAAAAGAATACACGTGTGATTTGATACTATATTTTTATAACTCAAAATATAAAATAAGTAATGTATTATAATTAGTTACATTTTGATTTGATTAATTTTAAAGTATAAAATATTTTACCATCAATTTAGTAAATTGGACCGAAAGAATACTTATTCCTTTTTAAATATCTGATCATTTTATTTATTATGTTTTATTTTTATGCTCTTTAATTAAATTATTTATATTTAATTATTGATTACACTTTTTAATTGATTTTAAAAATAATAAATATTTAAATTAAACTAATTATCTTCATCAGTAAACATGGCAAATAGAGTAAATTTCAAGGAACAATAAAATACTTTTTCCATTCACCTTTACTTGCCATATTTGGATTTAGCATATCTATTTAAAAGATAATGATTATCATAGCTATTTTACCACACTACTCATACTAATTGATGGTTAGTATTATGTCTTTAAAGATAATTTAGAGAATAAGTAATTAATGGTAATGATAAAACATAGAAAAAAATAATTATTTTTTTTATAATTGACAAAATTGCCCTTGAATGGGATACTGGGATAGGGATAATCAAGGGATAGGGATATTGGATGGGCGGAGAAGATGAGTTTTAGGCTAAAAACATCCTTAAACTATGACCAAAACCTAAAGTACATCCTTCTATTATTATAGTTAACAAAAAACATCCCTTAACTAACTCAAAAGTTGCAATAATCATCCTTCTGTTTAGTTTCTGTCCAAAACTAACAGCCAAACAACTGCCCCAGCCCCGATGACCACCCACCCCAAATATTTCTATTTCTATCCTATGTTATTGTCTTTTGACCTGCAACAGAATTTCTCTGTCATTCTGAAAAGCATAGAGCTTTAGGGCAGAAAACCCATATGCTATGCTCATAATCTTTTTTCTTACCAATTCAAGACCTATAGTTTTGACACGATTTGTCTTCTATCGTATATATAGTAGTGCTTCACCAATCAAGGCAAAAGTCAAGTTCATAATCGTTCTTTATCCAATCGTACTTTAATTGTTTAATGTAAGTGACGAGTGTGATAAATTAATTCCTACTCTTCATCTTGATCTACTTTATCTTGAAAGAGGTAAATATATTTTCTAGGGAAACTACAAATAACCATACAATAACAAAGATATGCTAAGATAGTGTTAAAATGTCCTTATATGTTATATAAAATGATCCAAAAGATTGAAAGTATTGGTACTGCACAAAATAATATAAAATTCACTAATTGTTTCCATTATAAATCATCACCACTTGTTTTGATTAAAATCTCTGGTATCTTTTAATGAAAAATGGAAAAGAAAGAATAAGCTTTGTGTAATATTTATTTTTTGAGCAGGAAACTGAAGAAATAGTTCTACACAATTGTGCATAACTAAGTATTTATCTGATTAATTTCCTTCCGTTGTTGAAAAAAGAGAATATGAATGATCTTACATGTAACTGAAGAAGGTGTAAGATGATTGCGGGGGAGGGAGACAGATAGAGAAATTAAAGGAGAAAAGAGATGCGGTTTTTGGGTATATCGTTAGTTTTTGACAGAAACTAAACGGAAGGATGATTGTTGCAACTTTTGAGTTAGTTAAGGGATGTTTTTTGTTAACTATAATAATAGAAGGATGTACTTTAGGTTTTGGTCATAGTTCAAGGATGATTTTAGCCTAAAACTCATATTGTTAACAAAGCTCTTTTTGATTTTCATGAATATGAAAGTAATTTGTCCTCCATTTTCCCCTACAGTTATACTTGCTTGTAATGATGATAGAAATATAACTATGACACAAGATGATATTGTTGTATTTACAGATGCTAGTGTACATAAGGAAAAGAAGACGACAAGCATTGATGTGGTGGCTATGGATAGCTATGGTAACTTGCTTCATGCATTTGGTACCCCAATTCAATATGTTGGGAAAGCCATCACTGCCAAAACAATTGCAATTCGTATGGCGCTGGAGAATGCTAGAGAAAAGGGATGGACAAAGGTGCAAATCTTATCAGATGCAAAAAATGTGGTGGATATGGTACTACAAAGAACTATAGTCTCATAGGAGATAGAAACTATTTGTGAGGACATTTGGAACCTTATGAAGTGCTTTGATTTGGTCAATGTGATGCATATTCCAAGGTCTTGGAATTTAGTAGCATATAATTTAGCAAAATTTTATATTTCGTTAGTACACAAAGTTGTGTGCCTTTCTACTTTCCCTAGATGGATTGTAAGTGATGCTATCGCATCTTTTAACTTTTTGAACCTTATTATGCATTAATATAACTAGCATGTTGGTTGTAAAAAAAAAAAAAAATCAAATTGACCCCAATCCGATTTAAATAAGATTGAAAAACGGGACCAATTAAGCACTCAATTAACTAATTTGCAATCTAATTAATTTTTGAGGAAATAAAAATGTACACTTGATCTAAATAGTATTTTTGGTAAAATAATTTTTCAAATATTTGTTTTAAGCACAATTAAGATGAAACTTAAGTATTGAGTCTAGTTAATTTAAATACTCAATAAGAGAAATTTAAAAATCATAAGAGAAGAAAAATATATAATAACTCGTAGCTTATTATGCAAGATCATTGCAGTTTACTAGTTACTACTTGAGAGTCGAGATGTAGAACTAATTTAATTTCAATTCGAATAACATAAAAAATTTCAGTGTTAGAACTTTGAATGTTAATTATGCTGTCGCTAATAGTCAGTTTCATTATTTTAGGTCAGAATTTTAATATTTATTATTATTAAACTTAATATATTTTATTCACATATTATTTGGTACAATTCAATATATTTTTCATTACTTTTTAACAAATAGTAATAAACATATTGGATACGATTATAAACTTGTACGAGCACACCCAGACCAAAGGCTTTTTGCACAGAAAGAGAAGAAAGAAATGGGGAAACCGAAGGCAGTGATTGTTGGAGGCAGCATAGCAGGTATATGTTGTGCACATGCTCTCATCAGAGCTGGTTGGGATGTTGTGGTTATTGAGAAAACCCCACAACCTCCAACTGGTAGCCCCACTGGTGCTGGCCTTGGACTTGACCCTTTATCTCAGAAAATCATTCAATCTTGGATTCAACAACCCCAACTCCTTCAACGAATCACCTTGCCTCTTGTCGGTGATCAAGTAAGTTATAGAGTAGCTACTTTCCCCAGCTATATTGATTTTTTTACTTCAAATTGAGATTTGGGGTAAGGGAAGGGGAAGGGGAAAATGGGGAGAAAGATTACAAGGTGGGGAATCGAAACCACATCAACAAGGTGAAAGTTCAGGCAGTCAACCATGAAAATTTCTCGATTTTTTGCTGATTGTGTTTGTGTTCTATTTTTTTTTCCCTTTTGTGGTTTCCATTTTCTGCTTTATATGATATTGTTCCATTTTTTTTTGGACCTAGTTCCACCAATATTAATTTCACAAATTTGGAGGATTTTTTTTTAAAAAAAAATACTGTAGTTAAACCTCATACTGTTATTGGATGTTTTTCTTTGTCAACCCAATTCTTTAACTATTAACTCAATATTTCTTCTATCAATACCACTTATGGTCAACTACAGAACCAGGCAACTGATGGAGAAACAAAAGTGAGCCGGACATTGGCAAGGGATGAACATTTTAATTTCAGAGCAGCTTATTGGGCTGATCTTCATAGCCTTTTGTACAGTGCACTACCGCTAGATACTGTTTTATGGGGTTATTTGTTCCTCTCTTTTTCCATGTATGATGACAAATCAAAAGTGAAAGTCGAAACTAAAGTTCTTGAAACGGGTATTACAATCAACATTGTTGCTGATTTGCTTATTGCTGCTGATGGTTGTCTGTCTTCAATCAGACAACATTTCCTTCCTGACCTTAAGCTGAGGTTAGTATATAAAGTCAATTAATGTTCTTCTTTTCCCCTCTTCTAATCGATGAAATGCATCAGTTTGGTGTTTTGAGTGACCCCTATTTTCTGTTAGATATTCAGGTTACTGTGCGTGGAGAGGGGTTCTTGATTTTTCCAATAAGAAGCACTCAGAAGCCATCATCAACCTTAAGAAAGTGTATCCAGATCTTGGGAAATGCCTGTACTTTGACCTGAGCTCTGGAACTCATAGTGTATTTTATGAATTATTGAACCATAGGTTCAATTGGATATGGTACATTAATCAGCCCGAACCAAACCTCAAGGTAATAAGCTTGTCAAATCCAGTGATATGGTTGTTAAAGTAATTTCTATCCTGAATGATCGTTCACATTAGCCCTGATAACAGAGGAGAACTGTGGGTTGTGATAAGCTGAAGACCAATGTAAAAGAGTCAATTACTCCTTTCATTTCATTTTATGTGGCATAGTTTGAGTGGACACGGTGTTTAATAAAGGAAAGATTAACTTTTGAAACTTGTGTCTTAAACATGCCATAATATTAAATGAGATGTTAAGTTTTTGTTTCCAAATTTAGAAAGTTTCTATTCTTTTGGAATGGATTAAAAGGACATGCTGCCACTGGAATGAAGGGAGTATTATGTATCTCTTATTTAGTGAGCGTTGGAACAATATGGACCTGAATAAAACAATGTGATATAGAGGATTCATACAGCTAATACCAATAGATTTAAAATTGATTTATAGTTGATTGATTTAAAGTGGATGTAGAACTGTTATTTATCATGAATGGATGAACATATTGTTCCCATCAGATCAGATAATAAGTAGAGATTTGGAGAGTGGATGGACGGATCATTTTCTAAACCACATATCTGATATACAATTAATGATGTAAGTTCAACACATTTCGTTACCTAGAGGAGTAGACAGGGGGACTTTGGTACCATTACTTTATGCTTGTTTTTCCAGATCAGTATCTTGGTTATTGTCTGTTTTTATTGGAAGTATTAATTCTGAAAACCAATAGTTTGTTATGAAATCCAGGGGAATTCTGTGACAATGAAGGTTAGTGAAAACTTGGTTCAAAACATGCATGAAGAAGCTGAGAAGACTTGGGTTCCTGAATTGGTCAGGGTAATTAAAGAAATTAAGGAGCCTTTCCTAAATGTGATATATGATTGTGATCCTCTGGAGCAGATTTTTTGGGACAAAGTGGTGTTGATTGGAGATGCAGCTCATCCTACTACTCCTCATGGTGTAAGAAGTACAAACATGTCGATATTGGATGCAGCTGTTTTAGGCAAATGCTTAGAGAAGTGGCAAGTGGAAAATCTGAACTCTGCCCTTGAAGAATACCAGTCTATTAGGCTGCCAGTAACTACGAAGCAGGTTCTATATTCAAGAAGACTAGGTCGCATTAAACAAGGTTTATCACTTTCAGATCATCCGTCCTTTGATCCAAAAGCTGCAAGCCCAGAAGATTGTGAAGAGCTTCAGCAGAAAAACATGCCTCATTTCTACGATATTCCTTCGATATTGAAGTAATGTCACTGGTTTTTATACTGGCCTGGTTATTAAAGCATTGTTGGATTCATAATTGAGACGAGCATTTTGTGTATATGTCCATCTCGTGAATGACTGTATTCTGGTGCACCAACATAAAGCAGGCCTGTGTTATTGTTGTTGTATCTGTATACAATTCATGACTTCATGAATGTGTAGTATAGTGAAAATAAAGTTTATATTTGCCAGTACATAAATTTCCTTGACACAGAGCAGGTTTTCTGACAAAGTGGTGTTGGATGAAAATGCAGCTCATCCTATACTCATGGTTTGAGAAGTACAAAGTACAAACATGTCTGTATTGGATGTTACAGTTTAACTTTTGGGCAGATCTTGCATTTGTATTGAAAAATCCAGTAAATATACAAGAAAAATGACTTGGGAACCCATTAGCAGAGTGTGTTGTTGGCCCAGTGGCAGAATAGGAACCTTTTAATCTTTGCTTCCCTCTTGGTAATTTCAAATTCTGGATTCGCCTTCAGCCTTCAGAGTATCCATCCCTTCGTTTGCCGGTTACTTCAAAGCAAGTTGTATATTCAAGGTTTATCACTTTCAAAATGAGATTATAAATAAATGTACAATCACTTTAATAATATAAGATTTTGAATAAGACATCATATTAATTAGGTCGTGGGTGCAACAGTAGCTACTACCTATCATTAGGCCTTATTTTTTGATGATCGTGATGTTCAAACCAACTTTTCACACACCTCGATCAATTTCATGGAATAGCCATCACCTTTCACCACCAACATGTACCAGATAACTCTATCCACCAAGACAAGAACATATGAAAAGAAGTCACCTAATTTTGTCTTTGCTGAAATTTGAACCTGAGACTCATAGGTCTCGACCCACTTCATTAATCACTAGGCCACACCATTGGGTGCATTCAGTATGATCTCTAGTCAAGAGGGATTAGGGATTCCACTTTCGTTTGCTTAATAACCAACTTTGACATTTGGGGCTATGAGAATATGAGGAAATTCCAGTCCCCAAGCCTATTGTGAAGAATAACAAATATGTAAGGGCAAATGCAGTACTCCATTTGAAAACCAAATTTGCATTCATTCAGGCAGGAGCTTATTAACTTTCAGCGGAAATCCGCGTACAAACAATATTCCTTTGCTGAGAATAAGTACAAGCAGCACTCTCGAGGGAAAAAAATAACTATAAGTCATTCATGTTTCTTCAGTTTGAGTGAAATAATAATACAACAGTGTAAATGACATATCGGTTGCAGGTCAGACATAGCCTAGCTTATGTCGATTTCATTTATGTGAATGCAGTGGGAGAACCAAGAACCTCTTCAATTAATACTCCTACAAAAACAATAAACTATTGGCAAGAGAGAAAATACAGCTTCCAAATGGCAGCGCAAAGAAAGCAGATGTACGCGATCATGCTGTTTTAGAAGGCCATGTTGCTTGAGCTGACATGATTATTCCCACAATCACTCCAAACAATCCCAGTGCACTACCAAAAATCTCAATCACAAGAATCTTGACGAAAAGGGTGGAATTTTGTGCATCTGACAATGCGCAACTGCTACCAATAATCCCTACGCAGAGCCTGTTTATAGGAATATATTTAGGAAGATGGTCAAGTGAAACAGAAGAAAACTCTGTATGCAAACAAGTTTCTTTAATAAGAAAAAGTTACAAACCCGCAAACAAGGTTGGCAAAGCCCACAATAATTCCAGAGGCAAAAATTGCATATCCTGCTCGAAGGGACTCCGCTGCATATATCTTGGATGCTGGGACACTCTCTAATTTAGTTTGCAGAATAATTGCCACAATAACACCATAGATAGCAACGGCTTCACAGAAAATCACACTACAAGAAGTAAAGATAAGTTAGCCTTTTGTTTCAGTATGAAAAGGACAAGTCACATGTATCCAATGACCATAAGTTTGTTTCAATCCTTTGGAACAACTGAACAAGTATTAAACAGTGAGTCGGGCAATAGAGTATTTTGAGAATGCGAACATGATACCGCTGCCCATGACACAAATGTGACACAGATATCCCAAGACAGTAAGTATTGACATAACACAGTTGAACACTATGGTGCCACCTTATTGTATAGTTTAGTCCCTAAGGGCTAAGGGTTGTCGGATTTGTAGTTCAGGTAGAATATTGGAAAATAACTACTATAACCAAGAACTTTAGTCCAAATTTGTGTTGCTGATAAATCATTTAGTATTGAAAGGAAATAATCCTCAATAGAGTGGACCTAGAAAAAACTTCCCATGGTCGACCCCTACTAACTTGAGATTGAGGTTGGTTAATTGATTGACTGATTCAATTAACATTTTGAACTTGGGAGTGACGAGGGAATTCAAATTCCATCTTCATGATAATTCAATACCATGGAGTGGAGTGGAGGGCATCGGACGACATTTATCCCAAAGCATCAATGGGTGGTTTTACCCTTTGCTCATCTCTCTCTCCACACCCTAACACACATTACTCATAATATTTTTTAAAATCCATCTTCACATCTTTATCCTGCTCTAATAAAACTATTGTTTTATTTTTCCTAATTTTCTTAGTCATATCACAATTTTGTTTAATAGCTTTATTGCAATTTTTTTTCTTGCTTAATTCTAGTGACATATTTGACACAACTTAATCATATCTCTAATCCGTCCTATACAGAACATATTAGCATAGCAAATATTAAAATCTATGACAATCTCACTAACAAAATGCTTCCACTGTAATTCAGCACTATTACAATTCCACCATATACTGTTCCAACCCCTGAAAAATTCCCAGCTCAAATAACACGACAAACTAAGAGATCTGTAGAGCCTCTACATCCAGGTAGCTGATTCCGTCTTTCCGAGGAAGTCAAGGAGAAGCTTGAGTTTGAATTTCTCTCTTTATCAAATACATGTGAAAGAGAGACATCAATCCCTTTGGAAGGTATGCTAATCTCGTGGAGGTATGTGAAGATACTTGCATATAATGACACTTAAGCATAGTCCTCTTGTGTTTTTTTGATGTTTTGTTACAAGGGTATCATAAAATTTAACAGAACAGTAGGGTGGTTGGAATTTCTGGAAAAGAGAAAAATGAACTCATATTCGCACTAGAGAACACAAGATTTTATGGGTATACTACTTGTGTACGGGAATTTTCCCAAATTATTAGAACTATTTACCTTATCAAAGAAAAAACACATGATTCTTTTCCTTTTCTCTTTTTCTGGATAGAGAGTGGAGGGAACAACTTCGGGACAGAGTGAAGTGAAAGATGGGGAATGTAACTTTAGTAAACCAGGAAAAGAAGACTAAAATGGCCAATAACTAGGCAAGCACATAGGAAATTTGGGTTATGGAGAGACAGGGTGGTGCTAAATCTACAACTAAAGTAGTTAGCTGGAGATCAGCAGTCCTTAGGGTGCTCTTCAACCAGTGTACATGTGTAAAGTCTGACAGGATAAACAAAGAGTACGAATTTGGTACATGTAAAGACACTATATAACACTCCAACGAATATGAATAATATTTTGATTGTTAAAAAATCTGAATACAACTTTTATATAAGTAATATACTAGAAGTTTTATTCAGATTTCATAGAACAAGTAGTGAAATTTGGAACTTGACTAGGTAACTATATGTTTCTTGAGTCTTAAGAGCTTAGTAGTTATGATATTTGGTAACTCATAACTTTGCTAGGGAAATAGGATACAAATGTTGGAGGATCTTGTTGTTTAGTCAGGTCATATACTACTGGTAGCATCTTTGGGTGCTTGTTTATTGCCCAAGACTTGTCTCACAAGGTGCTTAATTCCTATGTACATGATTCCTACCCAAGACTTGGTTGTTTTTTAGTTTATTACCCAGGGCTTGTTTCACAATAAATATTTTCCCTTCATAAGAAAAAATGGGTGCATAATGGATTCTTTTTCATGTTAATGTTATTAAAACTTGGATCACAATGACAAATCATCAAACATACAAGTACATATACTGAACATACATATATATATAGAGAGAGAGAGAGAGGCTTGTGCATTTCAAGAATACCTGATACATTTAGTGAGAATAAGGTATGATTAAATTAAAATCTGTAATCTGTTTCCTAGATAATTAGTTTGTACAAATATTCATATAGCTTAAAATTGATGTATACAGTTGGTTCCTACTGTGTTATTTATATAAACTGGTTAATGCATTTTACCCTATCGAGAGCGTTTGATTTCAATCTGCTGCATATGGTACCTTAACAGAATCATTTTGAGCTTCTAAGACACCAACAATTAAGGCATTCTTCATCTGAAGATAAATATGGAATACAAGAGACAACTCGCAGAGGGCTGAACTATATATCAACAGGGCAGACCTATGTAGGCGGGGTTAAGCTAAACCCTTCTTCCAAAAGAATTTCACTGTTCATATATGGGTAATTACATTCCAAGAAATAAAACTATTTATATGATTATATGCACATCTTATTAAATCCCTTTACACAAGGAATGTCTCCAGAGCAATGGTTACAAGATTTGTAAGAGGTCTAGCACAATTTCACTATCTTTTATTGACCCCATTTAGTGGATTCCTGTGTCTATCCATGTTAATATCAAGCGAGTATTTTCTTAAAGAACAAGCCTAAAACTGCAAAAAGCTCTACTAAGTCGAACGCAACATTTCAAGATTCACAAGGATAATCTTTATACTCCCTATGTTTCAATTTGTTTGTCTTACCTCCCTTTTTTAGTTGTTCCAAAAAGAATCTCTTTTTTTTACAACTCTTTAATTCTAACTTTCTACCAGGCACGTTTAAGACTACAAGTTTAAAGAGCATTTTGATACATTCTACCTATTTTTAATATAAGACCACAAGATTTAAAAGTATTTTTTATTTTCTTAAACTCTACGCCAGAGTCAAAACCACACAAACAAATTGAAACGGAGAGAGTAAATCAAATGCAACATTTCAGGATTCACAAGGATAATCACAGGGAAAAAATGGGGGAAAAGTGTAATATTCTGAAATTACCTAATGAGATTCTTGGAGGTGATGCGAGGAGCTTTTATTGCAGCACCAATCAGACTACTTCCAGTAATGTAAATCCCCCTATACCATTACAAAGTCAAAAACTTGTAATCAGATTTGAGTACCCTTTAAGAAAAAGAACATAAAAAATTAATCTTTTCACACAAATATGACTACCAAGCGGCACCAAGAACAGAGACACCAATAGCAATGGCAATTCCAACAGCAGAGAAAGTGTAAGGTGAGATCTGTATCATAGCTCTGGACCACGAACTTGATGCTCCCATAACCGCCATTGTCGAGGCTGCTGACATTGTGAAATCTGATTTTGCTTGGTTTCCTTTATCGATCTTGAGATTTCTTCACTTTGGGAGAGAGAGAGAGGGAGAGAAGGGGGTTGAAGAGAAGACAATATTGTGTTGTTGATAACACGTGAGAAGAGCAAGGAAGGACACACACAACAAATTAAAATTATTCATTTTATTTTTTTCAAAAATATTTTTTCGCTTTATTTGAAAATAATCATAAAAATCTCAAATTCGTATTTTAAGTATGCGTATAGATATGCGATTTTATATTGCGATATGAGATCATGAGGTGAAATCAGTGTTTGGACATGTGATTTCACTGATTTAAAATCACAAATTCTCCAAAAACCATGATTAGGGAATTTCAAATCATGATTTGAGATTTTTCAAATATAAGAATTGATCCATAAGTTTATATTTTGTAAAAACATTCATACATTTATATCTACTAACCATTTATTTCATATATAAATATAATTTATAATTCATATCATTACTTTTTTGAACCATTTATATCTCATACAACGATTAACATAGAATTTATTATTACTTCAAATTAATTCCTCTTACCATTTATATTCACCTAATTCATTGTTTTTGGTCAAATTTATTTACCAACCAAATTGACCAACAAATGGTTCAAAGTAACAACGTTGCTTTGTATTCTCAATCATATGATCGAGAAATGCAAGTTCAACATGAGAAGATAATTCGTACTATGTAGGGAGATTATATTAAAGACTAGTACACTACAACTTTTGTTCAATTTTTTTTTATTGAATTGAAGTTTGATTAATAAATGTTGTATTTTTTTAGAATAGTTTTGTGATAGTGTATTATACAAATTTATAAACTTTTGCTTATTTGGTAAGATTGTATAAAAATTAGGACAATTTTAATAGTTTTACAACTTATGGTTTTTTTTTTATGTTTATGAGAAAAAACATACAACATAAAAAGTCCAAATTGCATGTCCAAACAAAACTTAACTACATCTCGTGATTTCGTCTCATGATTTCATATCTCATGAGCAAACGGGCCCTAAATTTGGGAAATGCTCAAAACATGTCATTAAACTTTGATAAAAGGTTCATCCATGTCATTCGTTAAAAGTTTGGCTCATTTATGTCATTTCCGTTTGAAAAAATGTTCACCCATGCCATTATTTGTTAACTAAAAACTATTCCGATTTTGCAAATTAATTTTTGGAAAAATTATGATTCAGTCACATCATTAATTAAATTATTTTCTTAAAAGGAAAAAGGCTCAAATGTACCGTCAAACTTTGCGAAAAGTTAATTTATATCATCCGTTAAAAATTTGACTTATCTATATCATTCCAATTAATAAAATGGCATAAATAAGCATCTTTTTTTCAGATAAAAATGTCAAAGATAAACAAACTTTTAATGAATCGTATAAATGAGCAATTTCTCAAAATTTTCCTTTTAAATTTACAAAAATATGTCACTTTTAACAATTTTTTCAAGTTATTTTTTGTTTTTGAATATGTATATCAGTATACATACATTCGAAACATAAATACTATTTCAAATATCTTTACCAGAAGTAGAGCCGTCAAAATGGACAGCCCATGGGGCCGCCCAACCCAATCCGTTATTGGGGTAAAGTTGGGATGGATTTTTCAAGCTCATTTAAAACTAACGCTTATAAAGCCTGATCCATATAAGTCCTTGGCCCTTGAGGTTTGATCGGGGTCGGGCCGGGTCGCCCCATGAGTCAGAATTATTTATTTAAGGGTAACTTACAACAATCTTAATATAAGCTAATTACTTAAATGCACGTTACGTCGTAATATTACGAATCTTATTAGATTTTGGTATATCCAGATACATGTATCCTGGGATACATAAACTCAAAATTAGGTGAATTTGTTCTGGATACACTCTATCCAAGCGGATTCACATGTATCTAGAATATATAGACAAATTTCGCACTCTCGCCTCCCTCCCATCCCACTCGTCACTCTCTTGTCTCTATCGCGTATCTGAGATACATCACACTAGATACATGTATCTCACATATCTAGTATCCATAATACATGCTAATCACACTAGATTCTTTTGCTAGTGTTATTGAAACAACATCATTGTTTGTCATATTTGATTTGAAAATTTTCTCATATTTTGATGTTATAGAATTTTAAGTTTAAAAATAAAAAAAAAGAGCTAGTCCGCCATAGTCCTCTACCCTTTTAGAGTTGGATTGGATTGAGCATTTTCATGCCCTTCGGACTGACATGCCCTAGCCCATCTAATTTCTTGGCCCCGCAAGGCTTGCACCGGATGGGACTGAACCGACCCTTTTTAACAACTCTAACCAGAAGTATAAACAAATATAACTTCATCTAATATTTAAATTCAACTTCATAAATCTAAAAAAAAAAAAAAAATTTTAAAAGATAACCAAGTGCCTTCTAAACGAAAAGAGATCTTGAAAGGGATACTAACAGTCAACAGACATGTGGAAGTTTTTTTTTTTTATTTGGAAATTTAAGATAAAAATTAGAAGGAAAAAGAATGTAATGGCCGCAAAATCAAATAGCTCGATAATAGTAACAATAATACAGTCCAACAAAAGATAATAATAAGAATAATAACAATAAATAATAATAATAATAATAATAATAATAATAATAATATGAAAAGAAATGATTACATTTGTATAAGTTGTATAAGTTTTTTTTTTTTTCAATTATACAATTTAAGAAAGAAGAAGAAAAAGGAATTCAACGTATTAATACAAAATAAAGTTACACTCTTTAATTTTTTTTGTACCATAAGTTGAAAAATTCTGATGGATAAATAGTTAGTTTAATAAAGAAAGACGAAATAATGGTCTGGTGGATCCTTACACTTGTATCAGTTTGTATTTTGAATCCTTCTACTTATACATTTGTCATCTGGACCCTTAAATTCAATAAAATACAATTTAACAAACCCCTCTGACCATTGACCAGGCTTATGTGGCATTAGGATGTCCGAGTTGGCAAAAGTGTGTAACTACACGCCTATTAAGGCGAGTGAGGAGCATTTTTACTTTAAAAAAATATTAAAAATTATAAAAAAATAAAATTTTTAAACCATTAATTAAAAAACTCCTTCTTCTTCACCCATTACACCTCCTTTTCAGCCATATTCATCCCCTGCCCAACCCTTTTTTTTCTTTTTTTCCACAATCAATTTTCATTTATTTAGATTATCTTGGGCACCTCCTTGAGTCAACTAATTCACCGACGGAGGGAGAAAGCGGCGCTAGTGGTGCGATCGCCGGACACCATTGATACACAGTGGAGTGAGAGAGAGGCGCGGCTGGTCAACGGAGAAGAAAACGAGGTGGGTGAGGGTGCGAGGATCAAATCATGGCGGCGAAAATGGTGATTGTGTGCGGCGGAGATGAAGGCGCAAATGGTGATGGTGTTCGGTTAGATTTGGTGTGGTGGCTTAGGTTGTTGGTTTTGTGAGGTTGGAGAAGGAAAGGAAAATGGTCGTGACGTGTGGCGGAGTTGAAGGCAGGTAAGTGAAGGAATATGAGTGGTTTCACCGGCAACAATGGCGACGACGGCGACGGTTTGGGCCATGAAACAATGGGAAGGGGAGAAACTATAATGGGTAGATTTTGACGAGTTTCACGGCAGAGGTTGGTGTGAAATTGTATTTGTAAGCAATTTGGGGTGTGAAAATAGTAGTCGGCGTTGGATTACGAAAAGTTTGGCCAGATCTGATTGTGCGGTGGCTTAGGTTGTTGTTACTGTGGAGGTTGGAGAAGGAAAGGAAAATAGTGATGGTGTGCGGCAGAGATGAAGACGGGTGAGGGAGAAAGTATATGTGATTTCGCCGGCAAAAATGGCGACGACGCCGGCTATGGCTTTCTTTTGGTCGTGAAATAGGGAGAATTAGAAATGCCAATAATAAATTAAAATATTTTTTTACATTTTATTAAATAATTTTGGTTAATAATTTTTAAAAATAGTTATGAAATAATTATGATGTGGCATTAATATATCTGACGTGGATATGACATGTCAATTATATAAAGGAGAGTGAGCTACACACTTGGTTGGAGGGGTTTAAAAGTCTCATTTTAATTGAGTTTAAGGGTCCAGATGACAAATGTGTAAGTAAAAGGGTTCAAAATACAAACTGATACAAGTATAAGGGTTCACCAGACCATTTCGCCATAAAGAAAAGATTGTTATAAGTTAACAAAATCATAATTGACTGAATTTTACATTTAAAATCAATTCTCTAATTAATAATATATTATTATTTTTTGGATAAATCAATATTTTGTTAAGAAACAAATATGCTAGGGAACAAAACTATTTTAATAAATAGTATTTATTTATTTTACCAAGTCATGAAGATAGATATTTTAGAATGAAGTCTCATCTCATTCGCATATTTGAATAATACGTCAAAAATCCAATATCAATACAAAAAAATTCTCTAGTTAATTTTGAAGTTAGAATGTAGAATTTTGAATTTCAGTTTGCATTTTTTTATATTTCAAATTTTTAATTAGATTTACATTTGTTTAAAAAATTTGTAATTTATATGGATTTTTTTTTTTTTTGTAATTTATATTGAAAATTTTGTTAGAGAAAGGGAATTGCAACATTAATTTTTAATTTTTAATTACAAAATTAATGTGTCTATTTTATTTTAATATGATGCCCAATGAATTAGTTATTTAGTTAGTTGGTAATAAGTTACCAAATTAATTTTTAATTACAAAATTAACGTGTCTACTTTATTAGTTATTTAGTTAGTCGGTAATAGGTTACCAAATTAATCAAGAGGTTTTTCCTATATTGATTCGGTTTAGGACTACTAATCCTAATTGGTTATAATCAAACGGACTTTATTTTTTAACTTTGCAAAGAAATTTAGAAACTGTCTATTTTGTTAGTTAGTCGGTAAAAAGTTACTAAATTAATTTTTAATTTTTAATTACAAAATTAACGTATCTATTTATTAGTAATTTGGTTAGTCGGAAATAAGTTACCAAATTAATCAGGAGGGTTTTCCTATATTGATTCGGCTTAGGACTACTAATCTTAATTAGTTATAATCAGTGTTTTAAAAGACTCTTTTGGGACTCACCTCGAGGCTCGCCCTAGGGCGGGACTCTAGCAAAACGCCTCGAGACTCAACTATGGGACTTAGTTCTGTAGGACTTACGTCCTAAGCGGCCGATTGTACGCCCTAAGCACGCCCAACGCCCAATGCTCGAGGCTCGCCTAATAGATCTTACACAAATTATGTGTTAAAATCTTTAGTTAACATTGGTGACCCTCATAATTCTTGAATAAATGAATGATACTTAATATTTTTTTAATCTATAGAGATAAGAAGATTGAGAGTAACTCAAACAACAAGTTATAGTATCGTATCTTTACTATTTGGTAACATTGTGAAGGTAATTATTTAGTACGTAACGTTTCTTTTAAAAATACATAGCGGAATTTTACTTTTTCACTTATCATTGGTCTTCATGGTTTTGTCATATGTCTCAAAATTATCACATTTTATTTAGCTATTTGAAAGTAATTTATTTTTTATTCATGATAGAGTGATGTTTTTATTATAATAGTAGTAAGTTTTATTGATTATTTTCTTTTAGGGGGCTAAATTGTATAGTATAATAATAATTTATTTATTTTTAGAAATAATGATTATTTTATTATTAGAAAGTTGAGACATTAGATTTTTTATACTAGTATAATCATGTTAGAAGTTTTATTTTCTATGAGTTTCCTTAATCATGTTTGTAATTATCTCAAACTATTGATGTATTTTTATAATTTTGTGTTATTATATTATTATACTATATTGTAAATTAAAAATTTAAAGATCCGTAAGATTTATGCCCCACGTCTCGAGGCTTACGCCTCCCCTATACTAAGTAAAACGCCTTGCCTTTTAAAACACGGGTTATAATCAAACATATTTTTTTTGTTAACTTTGCAAAGGAATTTAGAAACTGTGTCTATTTTATTAGTTAATCGGTAATAAGTTACCAAATTAGTTTTTAATTACAAAATTGTGTCTATTTTATTAGTTATTCAGTTAGTCGGTAATAAGTTACCAAATTAATCAGGAGGTTTTTCCCATATAGATTAGAGTTTTTTGTTAACTTCGCAAAGAAATTTAGAAATAATAAGTTACCAAATTAATCAGGAGATATTTCCTATTTAGATTAGATTTTTTTGTTAACTTTGCAAAGAAATTTAGAAACTGTGAGCATAGGACTAGGAAAATACGATGGCGGAAGAACACGAAATTGAAGAAGGAGAAATATTTGATGATTTAGTTTACAGTTATAGTGATCTGAAAATTCCAAAGGAAGAAGACGAAGTTGAAATATATGATGATTCTCATATAGACATTGATGCTAAGATTCAAACTGTTTTGGGCGATCATATGAAAGATTTTGAAGGAGCTGTTTCTGCTGAGAATTTGGGGCCAAAATTTGGTGTTTATGGTTCGTTTTTGGCGAGTCATCAACTTGTAATTCAACCACAGATATCTCAAAAACTCCCTTCTTCTTCTCACAAACCCATTAGGATTAGGATTAAGTTTCGTTCTTCTGATAATACTGCTGCCCCGAAGAGTAGTGATTTACACACTTCTTCTGATAAGACACACTGCCCGGAACTGACCACTTCTGGGGATGAGTCACCAGTTCCTCCATTCATTATACAAGGAGATTGGATTCGATGTTGTACATGTCGGAAGCGGAGGCTTCTCCCGCATGGTACAAAACCCTATCAACTGTCTCAGAGTTGGGCCTGCACTATGTTGGACTGGCTTCCTGGCATGAACTGTTGTGACATTAGTGAGGACGATACCACAAGTGCTCTACATGCCCTCTACCAATCTCTCATCCAAAGTAACTTTCAAAATCGTGGTGCTTCAATTGATGTAAAAGCACATAGCGGGAGGGAAGTTTCTGTAAAGAAAAGAAAATCGAGGGAACAAGACTATTTAGGTAATGAATTGGGTGAAAGTGATGCCAATGCTTTTGAGAGTAAATGCAGGAAACAGAAGAAGTCAAAGGTGATTCATACTGAAAAAAAGAAGTCCAGTAGAAGCAAGGGTGAAGGGAAATCGACAAGAAGAGATACAGGAATCAATGATTCTGCTCCTATAGAGAGAGAAGAGCAGGCAAACAAGTATGGAGTAAAGCAACAGTCTCAAGCAGAATGTGGCATGATGCGCAAACCAGTTTACAAGAAGGCCATTGGACATTGCATTTGGTAGGAGGAATTACTGTATTAACAGCAGTCATTAGTTCTTGTTTTCTGTTAAATTTGTTTATATGTTGAAAGAATATGAAAAATAAGCAACTGATGATTCTGCTTCACAACTTTACTTTATGTACTTTGAAGATTACTTAAGACTTCTGATCCCAATTGCAGAACCAACATACTCTTAGCTACTATATTAATTGAACATCCAACTTGTAACTCTTGCAATGCTACGTATCTAAATCTGTTAAGACTATGGAAGTCTCACATCATTAACTGGTTAAGCGATGTCTTTTGGCAAAAAATTGCAACGTGAATAACAGTTTTCCTTCACTTCTTTTATTTATTGTGCTTGGTAGTATGATGAATGCATCTGTTGTAAGATCCACTAATTAATATATGAGACTAGAAACATTAAGATCGCGATTGTTCTGTATTCCTCTTGTCATTGCTCAGATGATGGATTTGATTGATGGGAGGTAACTCTTTAAACCATAAGTTAAATAAGCTTTGTTAACAGAGCATATTTGATTTAGAGATTAGTCCCTTGGATCCTTCCAACAATAGCTCAGAAAGCTTTCTACTATCCAGGGAAGAAGGTTCCTTTTTTTTTCTTTTCAGGATGCTCAGAAGCTTGAACTGTTAATAAAGCTTTGAGTAGTAAAGGGCAATCTACAGATGCTGGGAGCAGAAAGGTAGTTGCAGAAGCATGTGAACTATTAAACAGGAGTCTGGTTGAAAGAATTCTGTGTATGATTGATCCTGATTTGCTTAACTATTCTCGAGTCTCGCAGTACGTATCCCTTTACTTGAAATGTGATTATGTGGTCACGAACATTGACGCAAAATTCTTTATTTGTTGTAGTGCTATATTAAAGGGGTCACGGACATTGACGAGTCGAGGTCAAGATCACCTATGCCACCCTTAATGAGAGGTCTCAGTTTTGAGTCCTGAATATGAAAAAAATCTTTGATAGAAAGTGTTTTTCCCAAATAGATCTTATGCAGTGTATATCCAATTTAATCGGATTTTAATAAAAAAAATGAAGCTTAAAGTTCATCAAACCATTATAAATATCGGTTTACCTACCTCTCTCATTAGATCTCCAACAAGAATTATGCACCACCTTCTATTCAACTCAAAAATGCCAAGTGGAGCTATAAGCTTTGGTTGAAGCTCCATAAATCAACTCAATCCTTTTTCCTAAATTGCACAATTGGTTTGGGTAAATATATGAGTGACACCTCAATACAGTCCACTAAATTAGTGGAGGGATAATGTAAATAATGGATGCCTAGTAAGTGAGGCACCATCATGATGTATTTCAGCTACTCAATCCTTTACACAACTCAAGAGTGCAATAGGGATTGTGGAAGGATTTAATTAGGAATTTTGTGTTTGAGCCCTGAGTACGAAATTGAATACTTGTGGAAACTCAAACCGTATCAAACTTAAATTGAAGTGCTTGTGTAAGTATAACAATTTGTAGAAGTATTTAATTCAAAATACATTTTGTAAAGAAGTTATCGCATTTGCGCAGTCTCAAAGGAAGAAAAAAATGGTGATAAACTACTAAAAA
>JAJOOE010008309.1:0-12766 GCA_036250405.1 Solanum raphanifolium | reverse complement strand
TACATAAAGTTTTTGCAGTAACATCACTTGCCTATCATGGTTTGGTCCATCTGCAAAAATAGAAGGACAAACTTCTTTCTTTTGACCTTTTTTTCCCATCCGTCCAACTAAATTTAAATTTGCATCAAGAAATTTTAGGGACTCTGAACTGAGGAGAATGCGAATTCAAGATTTTTGATTAATGATGAATGAATACTTATCTTTCTATCACAACTCTAATTGGTCTGTTCTATTGTCCTTGTTATTTCCTTTTCCTATGTTAAGCTAGCGTTTGGCCATAGATTTTCAAATATTTTTGACAAATATTGTTTGGTTGAAAATTTGGGCGAAATTTTACCATGTGTTTGGCCATAGTATTTGGGAAACATACTTTTTAGAAAAAATATGATTTATATCCATAAGTTTTAAAAATAATCAAAACTAACTATAAGTTTGTATTACAAGTCAATTGGATCTTCGTTGCAATAAATAACAAGTATTGGAGCAATGTGGTAGTTTGGAGTGAGTGCAACAAACATCATTCCATACAACATGAAGTAGACAAAACAAATGACTTTGTTACCTTGAACCGATTGTTCATCATTTTCATCAACAATCACATCATCACTTTCATATTCACTGAATATCTCATCACTACTTTGGTGTTCACGTAAAAAATTATGTAATACAACACAAACAACTACTATAGAGGGTGTTTTTGCAAAAGATAAAAATTTGGTGTAGATTTTGAATTTTTAAAAGATCCCAAATAATGAGATTTGACCCAAATACTAGTTTTTTTTAGTATTTGGGATTTTGGGTTATTTGCCAAATATATAATGGCAAATTGTATGGACAAACATTATTTGCAATTTTTTTTTCCAAATTTTACTTAGAAAATCTATGACCAAACGGGTCCTAAGTTGATTAACAAACGCATCTAAGTAGTTTTTTCAAAAAAGTCTCTAAAGAGACAATAAGGCTGAAATGTCAAATTGCCACAATTTAGACGTTTGAATCAAAGTACCCATGCACGTTATACTTTTTTTTTCTGATAAAAAAAATTATTTTTCAGTATTATTAACAAATTTAGGATGTATTTGTAGAAATCTCACGTCTATCAAGAATTGTATTGATGAAAATAATATTGGGTTACAAGCTCCCTTATATAGGAGAGAATTGTAGAGTCCTAAGTTAACTATACTTAAGAGTCCTACTACACTACCTATTACTACTATAATAATAATAATAATATTAATAATATTAATAATAATAATGCATTTATAAATAATCTAATCCTAGTCGTAATATAATCCTAATCATAATATAATTCTAGTCATAATATAATCCTAATTAATATAAGTAGTCTAATCCTGCGACTCTAATTCTACATCAATGTTGTAAACTCGTCAGTCAGCTTCGTTGGACCTCCAATCGTCAGCTTTCTTCTTCATCAACACTTGTTGCAGACACATTAGTCATAGCTTCCTTTGACATGTTCCAATCGTCAACTTTCTTCTTCTTCAACACTTCCCCTCAGGCTAGTGAGTAGAGGAACGGTTACTCCTAGCTTGATTCGAATACACAACAAAAAAAACTTTGAATACCCAGCAAAAACTTATTTTTGTCAATGCTTCGGCAAGAATGTGATGTCTGTTTCTCTGGAGTTGATGTTGTTGTTTCTTCTTCCCCTGCCTTTTTGGGCAGAGAATACCCTGTTATGGTTTTGTTGTGACACCTTTTCTTCATCTTCCCTTAAATCAAAACTCGTGAGAGTATAAACAAATTGATTAAGGGTGAAATATGGTGTCTTACCTAATATGACAAAGGTCTTGTATTTGAGACCTAAATCTCTAGCCAAATTAATTATTTTTGTTGCTTGAATATAAGCTTTTTTCAAGCATTCCCACATCTCACTGGCAGTTGAGCAGCCCACAATTAGGTGCATGCTTTTTTTCGGTCAAGGTGCTTGAGATCCAACTCCTTAACAACACATCTTTCTCCTTCCAATCATCAATGGTGCCACTATCTTTTGCATCCTTCCTAACCGCTACAACTTCCCTAGCAGTCTGTCCAGTGGAACAACTACTTTTACTTGATTCATAGATGAGATACGTTAGTTTCATCACCTGAATCAATTGAGATATTTGTGTCCTCTTTATGAGGTAGTTTGCTTGCTTAAGTTTAATGGAGCAAGTGACAATGATTTGGTGAAGTGAGGAGGTTGACATGGTTTTGGTAGAAGGGGCTGTTGCAACGTGTGTTTTCTTTTTTTTTTGATCAATACTCAGAGAGCGGAAGAGCTTTTATGCTCTGATACCATGTAGAAATCTGACGTCTAGGATTAGAGAAATCAAGGATTGTATTGATGAAAATAATGTTGGGTTACAAGCTCCTTATATAGGAGAGAATTGTAGAGTCCTAAGTTAACTATACTTAGAGTCCTACTACAATACCTATTACTACTATAATAATAATAATGCAATTATAAATAATCTAATCCTAGTCATAATATAATCCTAATCATAATATAATTCTAGTCATAATATAATCCTAATTAATATAAGTAGTCTAATCCTAGTGCGACTCTAATTCTAGAGCAGTGCTATAAACTTGTCAGTCAACTTCGTTGGACCTGTTCCTTTGACATGTTCCAATCGTCAGTTTTCTTCTTCATCAACACTTGCTGCAGACACATCAGTCATAGCTTCGTTGGACCTGTTCCTTTGACATGTTCCAATCGTCAGCTTCCTTCTTCTTCTTCAACAGTATTCATCCTCTTTTACATTTCGTATAAAATTTGAATTCTGAATTTGTCGGTTACATTCTTATATATATATTATCATTGGATAAATAAATGACGAAATAAGTAGTATTCCAAACGATCACGTACTACAATATGTTATATATTATTCTCATATATCAAATGTATTGTATTGTATTAGGAAAGGACTCAACTAACACCACACATTTTTTTGTATTTATTTTATAAAAAAACAGCTACACATAATGCACAATTCTTGCATCATCCAGGGGCATGAGTCATGTTAATGATTTTTTACTTCACTTATTTTTTATTTTTTTTAGTTTTGGTGTTTACGTAATCAAGACAATCTACTTGAGCTAGTCATGTTTCCCACTATTTTATGAAAGTTTTGTTAATATCATACTCTATGCATTTCATGTTAAGTGATGCTTTTAGTTTGGACATGGCGAAATTTATTTACTTTTAAAACGTAGAAAGTATTTTTATTAAATTGTTCTTAATAAATTAATTAGTAGTAGGAATCAAATTATATATATATACTACTTATAATTATAGTGAATTACAAATTTTACGTCTAATCATCAATTTCATTTGAGAAAATATATTACTTATAAGTTGTTAATCAAACTTAAAATGTCCTCAAATAAAATTTTAAGTTAGTTAATTTTTTTTTGGTTGGGGGAGGGGCTGGTTTGAGGGTAGAGGGGCGGAGTAGGGACAAAGTAATTTTTTTTAAAAAAAAAAAATAATTTCTTTTTTTTGATTGGTTAGGGTCGGGGTAAGGGGTGGGGTAAAAACACAAATTGTAATTTGAGGTAGAAAAAGAATTTTGGAAAATGTTTTCCTTAATTTTTTGAAGAAAGTCATTTTCCTTAAATTTGAAGAAATAAGTTAATTTGGAAAATATTTTCCAAAACATTTAAGTCAACCAAACATGAGAAAATTGGAAAACATTTTCCAAAAAATGTTTTCTTCTTACCAAACACACCCATAATTATAGTGAATGCTCTGAAAATCTTCAACAATATATATATATATATATATATATTGTTGAAGATTTTGTGTAACTATAAATCATTTCATTTAGGATAAAAGAGAAACTTAAAAGTTAAATTATTTTTATTTATATAAATATGATATTCTATTTGAAACATACTAAAGAATAAAGTGTGTCACATAAATTGACACGTATTATAATACTCCATAATTATCAAATTTATATCGGCCCCCAAGAAAAAGGCTCTTGATGACATGGAATGGTAGCAAAATGAGTCACTTGATGGATATGCAAACCTAAAAACTGGACAGTTATAATGTTAACGTCGTCATTAGCTAATAATATTCCTCGTGTCTTAATTTAATGAATATATAAATAATATTTATGTCATACCAAGACATGACTTAATTCTATAATTTTAAAAATTAATCGTATTAAGTAATAATAGATTCAAAACAAACAAAGATTTTCCTAATATAATAATTGTTGCGACTCTTTTAAGTTTTAACAACTAGATCTCTTGGCCTTTCAAGTTCAACATTACGTATACGTGCTAAAAAAAGTTAAATTGAATAATATATTCCTGCACATTACCAAAAGATTGGAAAAAGTTTGTGCACTTTGCGTTTCAGCACTATTAATTGGATGATAAAAAGTAAAAAAAAATGTGTTGTATGGGCGAACTACCTAAATAAATATTTGTGTTTGTACTTTGAAATGGAATAAATGGAAAGTTAATGTTGTTAGAGACAATTCGTCCATTTGTGGGCAAACTGTCCATTTTAATTTGTGTTTTTAGGGAGGGTGGTCTCTTTTGATAATGTGATGTCCAAAAAGTGTCCGTTTTGAATCGAGATCGTCAAATTGACGGGGCAAGGCCACAAAATGCTATGGTTATAACTTATAAATGATGAGAGTCCGAAAGCAGTTGGTGGCTCTTCATGGTTGTAATGGGCCAATCAAGCAACTAGTACAACACGATATAACATAGCCATGTATTCAAAGATATGTGAATATCATAACTAGCTCAAAAATAACTATAACTTATAGTGTGATTTCTGCAAATTCAAAAGGCATCCCACAAAACAATATTGTAAAATTATGGGGCCTTATAAAGTTCCTACTATGGATGCATGGCAACAATTATATTTTTACTATGCTTCTGTATTTACTTGGTAAATATTTCTTTGTCAAATATGTAGTCTCAGGGAACTACGTCTGTGTTCACTTCTAGTAATGTTCAAAGCATTATAGTTCAACTCAACAATCAAGATATCTGAGAATAGCATGCTTCAACTCTAGTTTTGAGACAATTACTGCATCGGAATCTTCATTCTTTATTGTGGCAATTTCATGTTAACAAGTTAATTTCATGCCGACTTGCGGAACAATCACATCAATATACACGAAAATAGAAATTGAAACTGGAACTTGATAACGAACCTGGACTAATTGAGATAGAGTCATGAAAATATGAATTCGTGACATATCAAAATTGTTTCATTTTTGCCGGAGCCATGAAAAAAGTATTCACTATTGCTTACAACACTTCATTCACTCATCTAGCTACTTCGAAACTGTTCAGTGGACACATGCTTGGAGTCTAATGTGTCTCTACAATATTGCGTAGATAGACTGATTATTGTAGGCAAATGTCTATAGTGATTTAAAAAAAGTTTAATTACTACCAAAACACGATTATAGATAAATTCATCCAAAACACCTAGTTTCAGATTATGAGATTATCCACCTATAGTCAGTGGCGGAGCCACATGTGGTTAAGGGGTGTTGACCGGCACCCCTTCGTCGGAAAATTACATTGTGTAGTTAGAATCAAAATATTTTTTTATGTATATATATTACATATTGACACTCCTTGATATCTACTCGATTTTACTTCTTTATATTTTGACACCCCTTAAACAAAATTCTAGTTCCGCCACTGCCTATAGTACCTCAACCTATGGCTCAAAAAACAAGAATATCACTGTATAATCACTCTGTCAGCTCAACTTGAAAATGAAGTTCTAGTATCAAGTAATTAGGATATTACCATCTTAATATTTTGTGATGATTATTTGGTAGTTTGTAGAAAATTTATATAGTTGATATTCGATTGCGAAACTTACTATCTTACTTGTATAACCATATGTGATTGTGTGTGTGTTTTGGAACAACACACGCACACATTTAAGTGTATGGCAAGCACTATTGAATAAAATGACGTGGTATCATTTATAAAGTAAATATTAATTCTAATTAATAAGATGTTAGTTATTTATGTGCAATATACTCTCCCTCTGTTCCATTTTATATGTCATTCCTTTCTATAAATAGCTGGACCACAATATTTGTCATTTTATAAAATTTATGCATAAATTACCATATTTTGCCTATTCTACCCTTGATAGAATAGTTAATTAATCTTGTCATTTATTAATAAAGTTGACTTAAGAAAACATTAAATAAGGATAGAAGGGTAAAGTTACATCATTTCTTAATGCAAGTGCAAAGTAAAAATGTGACATATAAATAGGACGGAGAGAGTATTATTTTGGATGTTATTATAAAAATGATAATCATAAATATGAAGATTTAAATTATTTAATTTATAGTTCTAAAATATTTTTAGTAAAAATTAGATAATTTATTAAAATATAAATTTTTTGTTTTTTATTAATTACACTTCAATATAGTTTGAAGTGAAAATAAAATCATAAAATTCAATACTAAATTTTTTTGGATCTCACAAGATGTGTTAAATAGTGAGTCATATTCCAATTCCAATTCGTTCAATTCTAACCAAAAGTTAAATAGTGGATCATAATCCAACCGGCCTAAATTTTAATTTCATTACTTAATTTTAATAATTTGTTTGATTATGAGTGAAAGGTCAAAAATAAAATTTAACTATCTCTCCTTTTGAATTCTATACCTGCATTATTGGAAGTGTGAGTTTACTATTTGAGCTATCACTCAACAATTAGTGAAACACACCTAAACTAATATTTGATGGTCTGTATACTATACACTTTCTCTTTTGTTTAAAAATTCTGATACGTGAAAAAGTAATTCCCTAATGGAAAAATCTAAAATATATTATTGTTGGATTAAAAGTTAAAGAGAAAGGTTAAGATTTATTAATATGTAAATTAATTTAATTCTCCATTGCAGAACTTCTTCTCCACATTTTCAGCAGTGGTCTTGTTTCAAATGTGATGTCGATATCTTTTGACTGGTTTCAAACATCAATTTTCCCTATGTGTCAGCTAATAAAATCGTTATATATGTCATGTAGATGAAAATTTTATTGCCAAACGCACCTAAAAGTGTTTCTAGACAAATATTTGGTCTAGTCATCGTTTAGTGTGTTTCGTTGCAAATGTAGAAATTTTGTATAAATCCTCCTTTTGGAATTTCCCGGGCCGGGATGTGGCCCAAACTATTACTATTACTACTAATGTGCAGTCCATCACGGCGGAAGCACAAAACTCTGTTGTCCTAAATGTTTAATTAATATAAGCAACTCCCTTCTGACCCAAAAAAAAAAAAAAAACTATCATGTCAAAAAATAATTCGATGTATTCTCTTATGTATTAGATTAGAGGGAAAAAAACTTAACTATACAAAATAAGCACCTAAATAACAACTATATAACAGTAGTTAATATTTAATAAGTTGTCATATTTGTAATTAAAATGTTATTGTTGTAAATAAAAAGA
This sequence comes from Solanum raphanifolium, assembly GCA_036250405.1. Classification (NCBI taxonomy): domain Eukaryota; kingdom Viridiplantae; phylum Streptophyta; class Magnoliopsida; order Solanales; family Solanaceae; genus Solanum; species Solanum raphanifolium. The sequence continues at coordinate 5,301 of JAJOOE010008309.1, read as the reverse complement.
GTAGACTGATATTATGTAAATTAAAGTCTTAAGTTGAATATTCTTGTAATTTTTCCTTTAAGAAATTATAAACAAGTGGTTTTATTATGGTGTTATACATTGTCGTAGGTTAGTAAGTGCCTAACTATTTATCGAAATGTATCGCAGGAATGTATGTGGATTTCAAGATTGAAGGAGTGATATATGACACAAACACCAAAAAGACGTTTATCAAATAGATACAATATTTGTAATTAATTTTAATTTTTTATGAATGAATTTTTTACTAATACTAGTGATTTTTTCATAAATCTTGGTATAATTATTTATTAATTCGATGATACATATTGATAGATAGTTGATAATATTATGGCGTAAGGCAACATATAGTTGAAATATATAACAAAAATTAATGTTTAAACATGATTTTTACTTCATGTGCGATTTAATTATTTGTTGGTGTAAGTTATTCATTGTGATTAAAAATAATTGTAAACCAAACTTAATCTACAATGTACAGTATTAAATATACTTTTAAAAAAAATTTAAAACTATTGAACGGTGCTTTGAGTGTGATAGTTTATAATAGGAATAAAATTTGATTATATTTTATTATAAGTTATTTATTATAGTTAAAAAAAATGGTCTCCAATATAATACAAAATCTATACCATTTAATATACTCATTCCCCTTAACTAACATATATAAAATTGAAGAGAGAAGTAAAAAGAGATCTTCCCATTATAATTGAAATGAAACTAAAGAGGGAAAACAAAACTTTTTCCAATAGTAATTATATGAAATTAATGAGAAACGTGCTTAATGATAGAAATCATATTAATAAGATGATACATTTTCACGCCCTAAAACTTAGCAACAAATTCTAAAAAGATAATTAAAAAAGAACGTAATTGATGGGAGAGAGAGAAAAAAAATTAGCATCAAAATCCAAAAAGATAATTAAATAAAACGTAATTGAAGAGAGAGAAATATTTTTTTACCATAGTAATTGTATTAAGTAAGAAAGAGAAAAAAAAATTTTAAGTAAAAGAAATGTATGCAATTATAGTTGTGATTGATAATCTAAATGGTATAAATAATAAATAAAGAGTTCCATAAAATCAACCACTAAGCCAAGAAAATAGGTATAAAAACGTGTGAAGATATATATATTTAATAAGTTGTCATATTTATAATTAACATGTTATTGTTGTAAATAAAAAAAAGTAATCTGATATTATGTAAATTAAAGTCTTAAGTTAAATATTCTTGTAATTTTTCCTTAGATTAGGTTACCTGCTAAGCCCAAATAAAACCCAACTTTGGGTTGTGGCCAAAGTGATTCGCCATGAAAATGTGAGAGTGCATCCAGAATAACTTATGAAAATTATAATATTATAATACAAATATATGAACTTATACTCCGCGAAAAAAAAAATTGTTATGAAAAAACATAAATTAAAAACCAGCAAAATATAGGGTCAAAACGGTAAATAAACCCCAAATTTCGTGTTGTTTATGTCAGAAACAATAGATGTTTATCCGGGCCCAACAAGGATATACATTGTATTCCACTGAAATGTATAAATCACATGTTATATACATTAATAATATACAACAATGTAATTCGACTATTCAGTTCCAATGGTGTACAAATGCACAAAATTGTGCAGTTTAATTTTCAATAAACGAGTTTTGTAAATTGGTAGAGGTAAATAATTTTGTCACGTAGTAAGTTTTATTTCTTCTGATGCACATGCTCAAAATAATATTTTTTTCACTTTCTTAAGAGAAAAAAGAAGATATATGTGAGTCATTTATGTAACAATAGATGTATATATGATCCACTTTTATAACGAGAAGTATATCAATTTTAAATGACAAAGTTAAGGGTATATCATACCTTTTTTTTTCAATATTCAAGAGCTGCTCCTTCCATAGAAAAGTCAAGGCTTGGAAAACAAAAAAAAAACAAGGAAATCAATGAAACTATGAGTTTTACTTCTTTTTTTAATTGGTCTGGTAGGTGGATTAATTTTTTAGTCAATCCTAATAATTAAGAAAATCATGCCTCAATTTAGTAGCTATACACGTGAGAAAGAAAATAAGTCAAATCGATACTCATATCCTTTTGTTTTTGTAAGTATTATATATGTTTTTTTCGATCAAACTAACATATTTCAAGTTACTGCGCGCTAAACAGAAGAATATTTGAATTGAGGTGAATTATGGGCTGCTATTTTGAATTCGAATTGCATACACTTCAAATGAAAATTGTGAAATATTTCGTGCCATTCCTATTAGGATTTAAATTTAATATTAGATAGATTTTTATGACCTAATAAACATAACAACAATTTTGAAGTTCTTAACGGATAGCTTTCAATATGCACGGGTTTATGTAATTTCTAAGTCGGATGGTATGACATAGGGCTGTTTAAAATCGAACCTAAACCGATAATCCGAACTGAAAAAAAGTTATTAGTTTATCAGTATTGGGTTATTAATTTAGCGGTTTTGATTTTTTTTCTTATCGGGTTATCAATTCTTAACGGTTTGAGGTTTTTTCTTAACGGATTAACCAATAACCCGATAGTAAATTAAATAATTATATTTATACCATTTTGTATATAAAGTCCTTGATTTAGAGTTTGGTTTTCTATTTTTATTTCTGGTTGTCTCAAACACTTGGTTATTCTACAATGTAAAAATGTTTGCTTTTGAGCAAGATGTAACTTGTGAACTCATGTGCATGGTTCATTTGGTTTGTCACCTTGTTTCTAATTGCTTTTCAATGTTTTTTTTTGTGTCAAATCTTAATCGAATCGATAACGATCAATCGATAAACCAATAACCGATAAGCCAATATCTTAATGGTTCGATAGCGGTTTGACATCTCTACAAACGGATAACCAATAAGCCAAATCGATAAACTTTAAAACCGAATCGAATCTACTGATACTGTATGACATTTATAAGTTAACTTTTTATTTTGTCTAAAGTTCGTGCGTTTAAATGGTAAAATTTAAGCGAATTTGATGATTACTTCAAATCAAAGAAAAATATTGACCATCTTATATTATATTTGTCACTTAATCATGGTTAAATATTATACATTTTCATTTAATTTTTAATTTTTATCCTACCTTAAAAAAAGGATGGAAGCACTTTTAAAGCCCGTTTGGATTGACTTAAAAAAAGTAATTTTTCAGTCAAACTTAAATGACTTATAAGTCAAAAAATAAAAAGTAGGGGAAGAAATAATTTTGATTTTTGACTTATTTTAAGACATTTAAACTTATTTTAAGTCATTTTTTACTTTGTCAAACACTTCCGAACTTATTCTAAGTCATTTTTTGACTTATTTTAAGTTATTTTTTATATTTGTCAAACATTTTCATAAGTAAAAATTAACTTTAAAATAGGTTTGCCCAACCTTTAAGTCAATCCAAACGGACTCTAAAACAATAGTCATGCATGGGATCAAACCTAATGTGACCTTTTTACATTTAAAACAACAATAACAATTTCCATACCTGTAAACAATTTTAGCAGATAAAAAATTTGAGATTTGAAAAAGATGTCAAGATGTAAGATTGTGTCCAAACCGACAAAAAGATTTTAATATAGTTTATTACTCATCTTTTCATTTTAACTTGTCTACAATTTCAAAAATAGATCTTATTTTTATTTGTTCCTTTTAATATATCAGGCGGTTATTTTTTTCCATATTTTACTCATAGCACTAATTATCTATTTCCCAAACCGGATAGTGCGGTAAAATAAATATGTCAATTAGTATTTTTTTAATGGGTATATCAAATCCAAATATAATAAATAAAAGTGAATGGAGAGAATAGTTGGCAGCAATGGAGCAAATCTTTCATACAGAATTTTATGACTATTTTAATTTCATCAGAAAAAGTCAACATATGTAAGATCGTTTACTTGAAACTTAAGCAAAAATAATTCGATATTGCTTGCTAGCTATATGGTTGGTGAGTCTAGTCTTTGATATATATCCAACTATATTCATACTTGTCTTTAAGGTCATCATGTTCAGCTCCATTTTCCTCTACTTTAATTAATTAATTAATTAATTGTGCATTTAGGATTTAGGGGTAAAGATAATGAGTGATGATAACAATACACTCCCTATTGTTATGTGGTAGTGATCGAGTTCAAATTAATGGTGTTAAATGGATGGATTAAACTTTTTTTCTTAAATTTGGGGTTCTCAGACTTTGTCATAATGTCAATGACCATTCATGCCAAAATTAGGGGCAAGTAGGGTCTCTATCGGTCGAATCGGTTCGATTTTGAAGTTTATAATCGGTTTGACTTATTGGTTATCGATTTGTAGAGATGCTAAATTATTATAAAACCATTAAGATATTGACTTATCGGTTATTGATCGTTATTGGTTTAACCGTTAAGATTTGACACCAAAAAAATTATTGAAAATCACCTAGAAATAAGATGACACCCAAAAAAAAAACCTCAAACCGTTAAAAACCTATAATCAGGTAACAAGAAAAATCAAAATAATTAGCAAAATAGCTAAACCAATAACTCATTACTGATAAATCAATAACTCTTTTTTGGTTCGAATTATTGATTTCGATTCTATTTTGAATAGCCCAGTACGAGAACCTAACTTCCATAAAAATTGCAAAAAAAGAAAAAAAAAATGAAGGACACTAGACTACAACTACGAAGATACAAATGATGGTGATTGGTGACCCCTTCACCTACTTCTTTTTTTGGTTTTCTATTCGATGTTCGATATTTATATTAGATCCCGACTAAATTTAGATTCGCACCGAAAAGTCTCATTGAGGGTAAAGTGATTCCTAACAAAGATAATTTCGTATCCAAAGGGGCTCGGACCCGAAATCTCTTGGTCAGGAATAAAAGAGTGCTTACCACTCAACCACAATCCTTGATAGCAGGGGCGGCTCAAATCCATTGGTGGCCTAAGGCCAAAATCAAATTAGAGGCCTTAAAAAAAAATTATAAATATTTTTATTTTAAATCTATTTTTCTAGTTTTTTGAGATGCAAAGTTGTTAATAATTTTTGTGTAGTCAATCTCTTCTAATAATTCTTTTTCAATTGATAATATAGCCAAACCACTTAATCTTTCTTGAGACATTGTCGATCTTAAATAAGATTTTATTATTTTTAATTTTGAAAAACTTCTTTCGGCTGAGGCGACTGTTATGGGAATTGTTAACATTATTCTATAAGCAATGTAAGCATTTGGAAAAGAATCAAGTCTTTTTATTTGATTGAGTATCTCATTAGCTAACTTATTATTCG
>JAJOOE010008308.1:0-13184 GCA_036250405.1 Solanum raphanifolium | reverse complement strand
TATATATATATATATATATATATATATATATATATATATACAACTCACCTTTCTCCCACTCTTTGCCCCCTCTCTCTCAGTCTCGCTCGCCTCTCTCCTCCCTATAACATATAGCTACGAATTGTAATTATCAAACTATAGCTATGGAGAGTAATTGGGCTATTTTTGAGTGGCTATATGTGAAAGTTCCCCAATAATATAATCTATATTGAATAAATGGCACAACATGACAACCTATAGACTAAATTGGCAAAAAATAGCCCATTTTTAATTTATTGGCAAAAAAGGACTTTCTTTTATTTTTTGGCATTCAATAGTTATTTTGCTTTTTCTTAAAAAATGTATTTCTGTTCCCCTTATTTTTATCTAAACACGTTTGATTGCTCTTTTTTTTTTCTTGAAAAGGTAAAATTTATTGTTTTATTATTCCTTTTTTATCTCTCCTTTTTGTTTGTCAACCATTTTAAAATAGACTTCTTTCTCTTTTTTGTCTCCTTTATTTTCTTTCTAGAATTCTTTTTATACGTATATTTGTTTCTCTCCCAAATTTTTTATTCTTCTCCTTAATTCACTTTGTTTATGAAAATTAGATATAACAATATGTTTATTCATGGATACTTCTAATAATAATATTTTATATATAATTTTGTGCTTGTCCAATTAATTGTTGAATTTCATGATTTGTGGAATTGAGGTTTTTTCAATTTTGTTTTTGCGAAAATTTAGGTTATTAATCCTTTTTTTTATTTTAATTCTAAAATCTTTTTCACATGTATATTTGTTGCTCTTCTAATTTATTTTTTATTCTCCTTAATTTACTTTGTTTATGTAAATCAGATGTATGTTTATCCATTGGTCCTCCCAAAATCTTCTTTTAATATATAATTATGTAGTGTTTTTTTCCACTTAATTTTGAAATTTCGTGATTTGTGAAATTAAAAAATTTTAAACTTTTTTTTTTTGCAAAAATTCAGGTTATAGTATTTGGAATTTTTGTTTTCAATTTCATGGGTAATAAATGTTCTCATAAGATCCTCGTAAAAAATTAGAATGTTGATTTTGATGAATACAAACCAATGTATACCAATAAATGTCAATCTCAATTTGAATAAATGTATGCAAATTTATTAGGTAAATACAGGCCAATGAATACATAAATGAATACGAACCAATGTATACATAGTGCAGTTATCGTATACATAACAAAATCACATGTACAATTTATGAATAAAATTTAATTTGTACATTTATCATATTAACTTCATTGTTGTATTCATTATAGTTATAGCCTATAATTGTTGGTAACATTCTTATGTATACATTATAAGTTTATGTATACATGCTACAATTATTGTATACATCAATAAAATTTACACGCTTATTTTTATGAATGATTTTTGTGTATACATATAGATTTTTTTTATGTATACATTATGTAATTGCAACTTCAATTATTTTATAATTTTTGCATACGTGTTATTACAGTTTCTGATAAAAAGCATTGCCTCTTATATTATTTGATTAATTATTGTCAATTATTTGATAATTAATACTCATTAATTGAGCACTAATAATATATATTTTTTACCTTAAAAGTAGTCGCCATTAAAAAAATCCTTCCTTGAAAGTTGATATAACCTTCTTTTAATGGGTTAATTACTAAAAAAAAATTCATTTCTTAAAAGTAGGCAACCGTTTTTTAATAAACTAATTACTATCGGTTGGTAAAAAAATAAATTATAAAATTACAATCAAATATATATTTATGTTGTTGTAAATTGTGTTTAATATTTTTTTGAAAAATAGAGTGATAATAAAGTTGAGTTTGAGAAGTTAAAGAAATTTAAAAGCTAACTTCCTTAATTATAGGAGTAAAAAATAAGGAAGAAAAAATAATCTCACATCTCCTTAATTAATGCTGATTGGTTGCACATGGTTTTTAAAAAAAACTATAAAAAGTTGTTATATTCCTTTAGGCTATTACATGCTTCTTCTTTTTTTTTTGAACTATTAATTGCTAATTAATATTAGGCTATATATTGTCAATTGTATATAGTAGTTGTATGTCTGTGTCAATTCCTCATCTATATTTATCAATCATAGGATCACTTTATCAATAAGTAAATTATATGTGATACCTAACTTGTTGCAAGAGGACTCAAATAAGTCATAAGTAAGCTTCCACCTTCCAGGTTACCTACGCATTTTTGAGAAGATATATGTATGATATCAGTTATAAATAAGGGTGTTCATGATTTGGGTAAAAATTAAAAAATTGAACTAAAATAATTTGATTTGATTTTACATTTTTTTAAATCGATGATATATGAACATACTTTTCTGAAGGAAGACATTGGTTAAGATATATGAATATACTTTTCTAGAACAACAAATTTTCATACATTACAAATATCAAGCAAAATATAAGTAAATAGTGAAACTTTGACGAAAGCAATAAAATTATAAATAGATATTGATCTGAAGTTATTTTATGAGATTTTGATTATCCTCTCTTATGAGAATATTTGTATCTTTCAATAACAAAATCTTGATTAGTAAACATTTAAGTCATTGTCGGTAGACCTCCAAATTGGGAAGTTCTCATTGACCTTCTAAGGAATGAACAACACACTCATGAGTCTCCTAATAATTTCTGTTTCTGAGTTATTTGTTTTCTTTTACTTTGATGTCATTTTTTGGACTGGGTCACTTTTGGCATGACCCACTATTTTTTGTATATATGATTATTTTAGGCAAAATTACATAATTAACATATTTCACTAACATATATACTATTATTACTTATGGTACATATTTGATTGGACGAATTCATGGTGTTTATAGGTGAACTGGATGAAAACTTAATATAAATATTGTATATTAGGAAGATATTTATCATTTATAGCAATAATATATATTTCTCTCACTTAGACACTTATAATATATTTATATATAATTTTAATATATATTATAATTTTTTTTTTATAGAACACATATAATACAAATTTTATTGATGAATAGTGTATTTATCACACATTTTAATACAATTGTAATATATTGTGTCATTCTTGTCAAACAAACATAATATATTTATAATATATCTATATATTGCATGCATGATTTACTTTTAGGCCTAACCCATCAGTGGCCCCTTAAAGTTGACATTAACTTTCACTTGGACACCTTAACTAGGCTTTGTTCATTTTAAACACCTCATGTCTAACCTCATTGTGTCATTTTTTTTCTTTTATATTTTCAAAACCACATTTTAAGTGCGTACATCCAGACGCCTCTTATGTGGAAAAATAAACGAATCAATATGTGACATGTGGACATTTTATTTTATTTTTTAAAAACTCAATTTTACTTCTTTTTTTCCAGATCCCAAACCCCATGCCCCCACCTCTTTTCTTCTTCTTCTTGTGCCTCCTTCCCCTTTTCGTTTGTTCTTCTCCATCAAAAAGGCAAGAACATAGGTTAGTTCACAAAGTAAAATACGTTTGGAGAATCAGGAAAATCATATCAAATCAAAAAGTTTTTATATGACATTTAAAAGAAGTTGATTTCTTGTGCTACTACGATTGGGATTTACAATGAAGGATATGTAAAATAAATTCATTTTTTTTCATTGGAGGTTGTTCTTTATTTTTTTTATCCCTTGAAATCAATTTAATTTTATAATTTCAATGGAGAAGGTAAGAATGTAAATCCGTTTTTTTCATTTGAAAGAAGTTGATTTCTTTTTTTTTGTTCCCTTGAAATCGATTTTATTTTTGAATATGAATCAAGATGCAAATTTGATTTTCAAAGAGGTCAGAAGAATCAAAGAGTGTAACCCAATAAAGTATTGTAGAATTTAAAAAAAAAGTTGTGTGGGTGATGAAGGATAGCAGAAGGTGGAGAAGATGGAAGGGAGAGAGCAAGGAAGAAGAAGGAGAATAAAATATTTACAAAAAAAGTCTCTGACGCGCTTAAAATTCGTGTAGCACAGTACCATGCTTAGTCAGCGAAAAGTGTCAAAATGACACAACGAGACGCGACATGAAGTGTCTAAAATGAACAAAACTTAGTTGAAGTGTCTAAGTGAAAGTTGGTGCCGATGGGTTATGCCTTACTTTTAATACATAGTTCAGATTTGATATTACTCCCTCCATACACTTTAAATTGTCATAATAAGACCATGCACAACGCTTAAGAAAATTTAATAAGAGGTGCAATTTGAATAATATAACTATATTATTAAATATCAATCATTATGAAAACATTTGCATACTTGCCAACACGAGTGAAAGGCTTAATGAACCTGGATAGGTGGGAAATGACCAACTTTAGAACCATGAAGAAGAAGAGCAATGAACAGATTTGGGAACCTCCTTAAGGTTGTTGTGTGAACTGGCAGTACATAATATAGGTTTTTGGTGTTTTGGCTCATTCGGTTACAATATCCAAATGTATAAGCTAACCTTTGCATTCTCTTCATCTCAAATAGGACAGTTTTTATCCTCATCCTCTATAGGGAGTAGTAAAGCACTGATTGTAATCTCCCTCAGATCATTTGTAGCTTTTTGTTAGAAGATGAACAAAATGAAGTTATGAAAAAAAAAAAAATCATTATGAAAACAGTTGTTAATTATTAAGGGTAGAATTGGAAAAAAATGACTAATTGTTTCTTGATTGTTTTAATTGACAATATTTTTAATATACCTGATAATTAAAAGAAACGGAAAAAAAATACTATGTATGACTATAAATAGTACTACAAATAAAAATTATCACTAAAATCAATAATTACTTATTTAAAAAAATACTCAAAATGCTAAGTTGCCATCACATTTTTTCATTTATTTACATTTTGATAGACAGAAAATGAATACATGATGAAATGTTAATTGAGGTAATCAGGTACGTCATTGTTGCTAAAAATAAAAATTGAACTCTATACTTTCTTCACCGTTGGTTTCCATTAAATGCTTTCTTCTTTGTCAACTACTTCATTTTGTCCTAATTTATATCATATCTTTTTCAATTTTATAGAGTTAAATAAAGAGATTTTTTTAGCACAAATTTATTTATACACCTTTTACATAATTTAAATTATTAATTAACGTAATTTATAATACTTTTATATATTTTTAATTATATAAATTATTTTTAAAAATATTAAATGTTGCATGTCTGAATTCACGATCTTATAAATTGGAGCAGATGGAGTAAGTACTAATACTTTTGTCTCAATCTATTTAATTTGGTACACTCTTTTTTAGTTTGTTTAAAAAAAAGTTATTTTTTTATAATTCAAAATAAATTTTAACCACGTAAATATCTAAAATTTGTTTCTTTATTTATATTGAGAGGGAAGGAGTACTTTTCATTTAATTTAAAGAAGAATTTATTTACATCATTGCTCACAAAAGCAACAAAAAGAAACCATGTTCTAGTTTCCATAGGTAGAAGAAGAGCCCATGGTTTTCATTCACATAGTAAAACAACTAGTGGCTTACAAAATTTTGATTTTTTTTTTCAACTTGTTCAAACTTTAATTCAATTCTTGTTTGTACCACAAGAAATGGCTTTTCATCAACATGAAAGGTTAAGCCCTTAAACTACTATAGCTAGTAGTATATATACACATAAATGTTAACTTCTATAAGTAACAAATCAAGTTGAGTTCCCTTATATATTTTTATTGTAAAGTTTGATCATCAATTATGAGTAGCTTTAGTGAAGAACAAGAAGCTTTGGTAGTTAAATCATGGGGGTCTATGAAGAAGGATGCTGGTGAATGGGGTCTCAAATTCTTTCTCAAGTAGGCACACTATAACTATTTACTTCGTTCTGTTTCAATTTATTTGTCCTATTTTCTTTTTAATCGGTTTAAAATAAATGTCAATTTTTCACGTGACGTGCTTAGAATCATAAGATTAAATGATATTTTGACCTGTTCAATCTACGTTTCGTTAATTAAAACACTATAAGATTAAAATAATTTCTTAAAACTTCGTACAATTTAAATACAGACAAATAAATTAAAACAAAAAAGTATATATTATGACTTATTATATTGGATATTGGTTGAATAATATAATTAGATGAATTTATTGATGATTTTCAGGATATTTGAAATAGCACCATCGGCAAAAAAGATGTTCTCATTCCTCAAAGATTCAAATGTGCCATTGGATCAAAATCCTAAGCTCAAAGTTCATGCTAAATCTGTCCTTGTCATGGTAACTACAATGCCATTACTACTATTTTACTCTGTTCCTTCGTCTCAATTTAAGTATCTTATTTTTTTGTTTTATTTCAAAAATAATAAAAGAGTGCATTTTGCTATGTTTAATAAGCTTACAACTCAAATATCTTAATTGACAAGTTTAAAATCATAAAATGTGACCCATCTTTTTCTGCATCCCATATGACATGCTTCAAGATCACAAGATTGAAATACATTTTGATGCATTATTATATATTTTTAATTTAAGGTTATAATAAAATTATTACAGCTTAATGATATATACCTTTGATCTATAGAGACAATAATTTTTTTCTTCATAATTAATTTGTTTTTATGGCAGACTTGTGAAGCAGCAGTTCAACTTAGAAAAGCTGGAAAGGTTGTGGTGAGGGATTCCACTCTAAAAAAAATAGGTGCTACACATTTCAAGTATGGTGTGGCTGATGAGCATTTTGAGGTATATATAATATTAATAATAATAATATTATAAACCTTCTTAGTATATTTGAATATACTTTTGGGCATACCAAATTTATTATTTTTATAATAAGGATTCTAGATCCTACTTATAAGATTATACTGTGTATATATGTTATTATTGTATCCTCTTGACTAGCATTGGAAATGATATGTGTAAGATATAATGTCAGAGAAATGAATTTTGGATTTGACTCAATCCGAAAAGCTAGCATAAGAGATGATGATTGTCCAAGTCATATAAAGAGACCACTTTGATCCTCGATAGACTCTTCAACCCCCCACCCTTCACGTCCTGAATATTCAGAACATGTGTAAAAATTGAATTAAGATGAGTCCTGCTGTGATATCATGTTTTAAAAAAAATGAATCTTGAGCCTAATTTAGTTCTTAAAAATTAGCCAAAAGTGAAAATTGCTCGATCTATATAAAAAACACACCCATCCCTTTAACCATCAATGTGTGACTCTTCACGTAGAGTCTTTACAACTCTAGATAAAACAAATTAAATAGTCATTAAATTTGGCAAATTATCACAAAAATACATATGTTGGAAATTAAAATTCTATTATTTTGGTTGACAGGTAACAAAATATGCCTTGTTGGAGACAATAAAAGAAGCAAGTCCAGAAATGTGGAGTGTTGAGATGAAGAATGCATGGGGAGAGGCCTATGATCAATTGGTTAGTGCTATCAAGACTGAGATGAAGTAGCTAACCTTCAAAATCCAATAAAAAAAAAAAATTTACATCCTCTTGTATAACAACAACAATAACATTAGTCTCGTAAATGGGGTCTGAAATCGAGAATATAATGTATGCATGTCTTATTTCTATTTTTTATGGAGTAGAAGGATTGATTCCGATTGACTATCGGCTCAAAATATTTTGTATTACTTTCAAAGTTTTGTAATCTAATTTGTGTGCTATGTCTTTTGTATATATGTATGGATTATTTATTTTTTGCATTTTTGTATACATTATCTAAGGAATTAATTTGGTGTATGAATTTTATTTTTCTAGGCATGTATCAAAGGAATTAATTTGAAAAATAAGGCAAGTAATAACCTTCTCTATAAAAAAAATTTGTTTTTAATTATTAATGCACCTAAGATAAATCCTTTAATTAGGTGTAAGGCAAAAGTATTCATTACCCCCTGAACTTGAAAATTTTTATTCGGTGTACACCTAAACTATATTCCGTTTTAATTACCCCCGAACTTGTTTATTCCTCCATCACGTACACCTTTTTTGTCCACCTGCTCCTATTGTGATTACACGCGCGCGACAACTGGCAAAAGTGGTGATGTGGATTTCCTCCTGAATAAATAATAGTCACCTAGATAAATTAATATGGCAAAAAATAAATATCAAACCTTCTCACCTAGACTTCTCACCTAAAACTTTCGGACTAAGCTTCTCACTAAAACTTTCGGACTAAACCCGAAAATCTTCAATAAATTAATATTTAGTACTGGAGAACTCAGATTAAATGCCAGCACAAGACTTTTATTGTTGAGAATAAAACAAATTAATTTTGGATTAAAAAAATCGGTGGGGATTGGGATTGTTTCTGCAAAAGTATCTTGAAGAAGATGGGTTGCAGGGGAGGATGCGGGGTTGCAGGGGAGGGGATAGGGTGCTGCAAAATAGATTTTAAAATAATTAGATAAAATGCTACATGTCATTTATTCATTGGATAGTTTTTCTTAAATTTAAAATTTATTGTTTAAAAGTTATTTTTGAATAAGGGCTGATTTCATGGAACTCTTTCTGGATTTGGGTTTTTCTAGACGTGAAGTTGGTCAATTAAGTTTCAAATTTGTTTGAAATTCTTACCAAGTAAGTGTTAATCTTTGTTTCCTTTACTTTTCATTTACATTTTGCCCTATTTTTCGTTTAAAATATGTCAAATATTAAAGAAAAATGGAGATTTTACGTTTTTTTTACCGTTGTAGCTTTATGATGTGGCAAAAAATCACCTCATCACGCGCCTAGTAGAGTGTGTTGTCAATTTCTACGTCAGATGGACGATAAAGGTGTACGCGATAGAGGAATAAACAAATTTGGGGGTAATTAAAACGAAATATAATTTAGATGTACAACGAATAAAAACTTTAAGTTCAGTGGGTAATGAATACTTTTGCCTTAGGTGTACTATATCTATGTATTAGGTGTACTATATCTATGTATTAGGTGACTTTTTGTGCTTCAGCAATATTGGTCAAATATGCTAATGCTACAATTTTGACTTATTACTAAACAATTATATTTATTTGACATAAGTTTGAAAGGTTAATTTTCCGTCCATTTTTATGGGTTCAATATTAACTCGGCACATTTTTTTAACAGATTATAAATAAAATAATAATTTTATTATATCAATCTTTTTATTAAATATAATAAATTCAAATATTATATGTTTAAGTCGTTTCAAGAAATTGTGTTTGTGGTACAACGAAGAAAAATCATAAAAAATTATGGGGATCTATTTTGGTCACTCCATTTAAGTAATTTCGCTTTATGTTTTTTTTTTTATGGCACGAATATGTAATATTATATAACTTTCAAGTGAAAAAAATATAGTACTTATTTTTGCCTTTTTTTTTTTAGCACAAATATAAAAAAAAAAGTGAAAGGGTGTTCAATGAGTTATGTTAGATTTGTTGTTATATCAACAAATTGATGATTGAAGTTTTTTTTTTTTTATGATATATGAAATTAATGTTTCAAATTTGAGCTTATTTGAAATAGATTTAGGTGTTGAAAATTTAAAAATAGTTTATTTTTTATTTTCTTAAACAAATTTCTGACTCACATGCCTGAAATTTGAGCCCATATTTACCTATAGTTCATTCCGGTATGAAGGACTAAAGTGCAAACTTAAAAAAGATTTTTAAAAAAAACGTTACATGAGTTTGTTAGATTTGTTTTTTTTTATTTTATAAATTGGTGATTAATTGTGTTTTATTTTTTATGATCTATGAAACTTATATTTTGAATTTGAGCTTGTTTAGAGCATATTTGAGTTTTGAATTTATTGTTGAAATTCGAAGAATACATTTTTTTTTTTTGTTCAGACGCACATATCTGAAATTTCATTTCATTTTCACAAGTATTTCACTCATGTATGATTGAGATGCAAACATACATGAAAAGATTCAGATATACATGCCTAAAAGTTTAATCAATTTTCACACACACTTAATGTTCAAACTTTTACTTTTGCAAGTCACACTAATCATAAGGCGAAAACATATGATGTTTGGCCTTCACAAGACCACACTTTCTGACTCAAATATCTAGAATTATCAAGCTTCAGATGTGACTGTCCAACCTTTTCTTCAAAAGAAATAAACTTGCAAAAAAAAGTTATGAAACATATACTATTTAATTAATTAGCTATTTTAAAAACAAATATTTATGCGCCCAGAAAAATCCGTTGTGATAGAATATTAAACTATTGTCATGGATTTATTTCAATAGTTTAGGACCATTGCATTTTCTCCAATTAGAGCGACGGTTATTCCTCTTTCTCATGTTGCCACACATAGTTTTAGTCAATTGGGTTCAAAGCTCTAAATATTTGTCCAATTTGACATTTCTTTCTTGGAATATTTAGATAAAACTACAAAAAAAAACAACTATGTTATATATGCGTACATAAGAAATAATGAAATTTGATAAATAACAAAATACTTATTATATGACATATATGCTATGGTTTACTTTTAACATAAGAAAAGGTTGCCATTTGCTATTATTGAACTTAATTTTATTATTCTTTAAATTTAAAGAAAGCATATTGTCAAATGTTATTTTTTCAAAGAAATTTAGCTATGACCAAGTAAAATCTCCTTAACATAAGCTTGGAGATTCATATTGGATGAACCATTTTCCTTCGTAGCTTCCTTAGCCAAATCTTTCCATTTTTTGGCATTCTTTCTATATTCATCCCCTTTCATCACAACATCTATGCATCTCCCCAAGTCATCCTTTTCAACAATACCTTCATCATTGACACTAACTCGGACTCCGATTTTCAAAACATCTTGAATGAGTTTAGCGTTACAAAGTTGATCATTCCAAAGTGGACATGCCACAATAGGCACGCCAAAAACTAAGCTTTCTAGAGTTGAATTCCTTCCACAGTGAGTCAAGAAACAATCCAGAGATGAATGATGTAAGACTTCCACTTGTGAGCACCAAGTCACTATTTTTCCTTGCTTTTCTAATTCTTCTTTGCACCTCAAATTTTCATCCGATTTTCCCCCGTTTTTGCCTTTCCTAATCACCCACAAAAATGGCATTCCACTTTTTAATAATCCTTGAGCTATTTCCTCCATTAGTTGATTTGGTATCTCAGCGTAGCTACCAAATGCTATGTAAATAACCGACTCGTTAGGCTTTTCATCCAACCAATCCATGTAATTTTTTAAATTTGATTGTAAATCGGTTCCAAAAGAAGTATCAGAATGATCATTCCCTTCAAGAAAGGCCGAAGGAGTGCAAGGACCAACTCCCAACATGGTCACACTATCCATCAAATGTTATCTCCTGTATTCAGGTTAGTCAAAAATACAGAAACAGAAAAAATATGAAATAGACAGAAGGCTTTTAATCCGAGTCCACAGAAACCACTGTGTTTCCTTAAGAAATTTAATCCCCTCACTGTACCCGAGGTTGTAGATTAATTCCTCCTAAGATAAAACGGATTAACCTGATAGAGAAGTAGCGGTACCTCGAACTTCAATAACTTCAGCGAACGCAAGAACAACAACAAGAGCACACACAGACTCAGTCGATCGACAATTTTGTTTATATAAGAAAATACATGCAGAGAGGAAAAATTTTCAGTGTTGAAAAACGGAAAAAACATCTCTATTTATAGCCATTTACAACAAGGAATGCGTCTGTTCAGACAATTTTGTTCAGACCCATTTTTTCCAGAACGTTGTGTCTTTTGGGAAAAATAACGACTTTCGGAAGGAACAGGTCCCTTCAGAACGTTATTACCGTTGCACATGAATTTCAAATAAATTCCGTTGCGCCAAATTAATTATGTTATTTAACTAACATTCTGAATTAATTTATAAGAGAAAAGAAATGAATTAACAAGATTGATTAAATAAATTTTGTCCAAAAATATTATCAATCAATCACATCATTTGCCAAAGCCAAATCCAAATCCAAAGCCAAAGCCGAGGCCGAGGCCGAGGCTGACCGAGCGACGACGACGGCGCGAGGGGTCACCTTCTTCTTAACCCTTTAAGAACTAAAGGAAGTGTTTCCTAATATAAGGACAACAATTTCCTTTCTTCTACCAATATGGTAAAATGACTTTTCATTTGCACTTTGCAATGACTTTTCATTTTCCCTCCAAAATTGGTTCCCCCACTTTCATTGGTTCTTCCTCTTTCCATTTTCTCTTTTTATTTCTCATTCACATCTTGCTAAACCCAACAATCTCCCACATGAATGGGGAATGGCTATAGTTAAAACATATGCATGAAAAACTTGTGTGTCTTGTAAGTAAGGGTTAATCGCATCTGGATAAGTAGGTTTCCCTTTAAACTTTCCGTAGTGAACATATATCGGATATACTCGGTCAATCGGTAGATTTGATATCTTTGAACCGTCGAACTTTGGTGTATACCTAGACAACATAAGTCACACAATCAACCCTTGAACTGTTTTTGGTTCTCATTGTTTTGTTCGTTTCAGCCATGGACACATCTCGGTTAATAAGTGCTTAGAGAACTGGCCTTACCGGATTCTCCTTGAAGCGGCTTACACTTCACACTTACATAGGTGGTTTCTAACTGTGTTATCCCGTAGATACACTATTTGATATACCCTGTATCAAACTTAGAAACCATTAAAAAGTCTTTATGCCTTTATCCTGGTTACTGAACATTGTCTCATCATGAGAATGGACCATAAAATAAGTTTTGACAATGTTGAACCGTCATTTATGACTTTGTTTGATCTCCTTGAACCTAGATCTTGGGATCTCCAATCTTCTAGGTAGAGTTACCGCCACGATGACTTGTTCTCGGCCATAGTCCCATTCCCGTCGATGATCTCTCAACTCCCTCTCTAGTTAGGCCTTTTGTAAGTGGATCCGACACATTATCCTTTGACTTTACATAGTCAATTGTGATAATTCCACTAGAGAGTAGTTGTCTAACAGAGTTATGTCTTTGTCTTATGTGACGAGACTTCCCGTTATACATTACGCTTCTAGCCCTTCCTATTGCAGCTTGACTATCGCAGTGTATGCATATAGGGGCCATTGGTTTGGGCCAAAATGGAATATCTTCTAAGAAATTTCGGAGCCATTCAACTTCTTCACCTGCCTTGTCTAAGGCGATAAATTCAGACTCCATTGTAGAGCGAGCTATACATGTTTGTTTGGATGATTTCCAAGATATTGCTCCTCCACCAATAGTGAAAACATATCCACTCGTGGA
>JAJOOE010008307.1:0-20644 GCA_036250405.1 Solanum raphanifolium | reverse complement strand
ACATAGTATTCTTATTCTTACTTCGTGCCTAAATATCTTTGCTTTATGTCAAATAACTTTAGATAGAGCGTGACTATGTTCAAACTCATATCGTTCTCAACTTATATGCTATAGAGAGTCCCAAAATCTTAATATAAATCAGCTCTGCATATGTTAGTAGGCAAGTTTAACAGTCAGAAAGATAGTTAGAGTAACTCATTTCCCTTCCATTGTCAGTTTAACCATCATTCAAGGATGTAATACCACAAAAATTTCTAAACTAAGGCCCAAACCATTCTTTATTTACATGTAAAATCGTATCGAGTGATTCTTACTATGCTCATATGTATAAAAGTCATTTCTTTGGTGTTCAAATCAATTTGGATATGACTTAAGGTCCCAAGAACCCCCTAGCACAAAGTTAAGTTGAAAGCTTCAATATAGATTAAGTTTTGACATAAGATTCTACTTAGGCTAACTTCAAATGATACTATCTCCCAGCACATAATGAGTTAGGTGGTCCATGACCTATAAAATTGAAGGTCTTTGAGTTCTCTTTCCAACGCCACCAAGTTTGACTTATTTCGAGTTCGAAGTAAAAAGTTATGGCCACTTTACCAGAGACTGCTATATCAGAGTTTTCTACGTCTACAAACGACGGATCCAACCTACGGGTCATACATTGAACAACGACCTGTCCTGCCAAGTCGTCAAAAAAGTACTAAGTCAAATTTCATGACCTAATTCCTACGGATCCATTCTACATGCCGTAAAAACCGCTATGGGTCATCGTTTCGACCCGTAAATGGAATTTTGAGTCTTAAAAATTCAATATAAATTTCACCGATGGGATCTATGATCCGTAGTTCAAACCATGAACCGTAAAAATTCACGTTGACAGTTTTGTTAGCTTTTAAAGATGGGTAGTTTAGTCTTTTCCCACCCCTTCTAGGCCTAGACCACGACCCTGTTTCACTAATAAATGGTCTAAATAGTGTTAAAACATTATTTTACGTTCTTTAATACTTAAAAGACTTAAAGTAAGGATTCAAGAGGAGAAAAACTAGGGTTTTCTAACGTTCATCGAATTTCATCGATTTGGCCAAGAACATTGTTCTTCCCTGATATGTAAGACAATCATAGTGATGGATTGACTTCATCCTCACGTCCTACATCTACTTTCTATTAGTAAAAGAGTAATCTAGAGTTTTATCCTTGGATTTGAGTATTCTTGAGATGATTTTGTTTTTTAATTCAGAGTTGTTATTCCTAATTTTTGAGTTGTTAAATATTATGCATTGAGGTTTTTTAGTTGATTTTTCATTTCTATTTTTCATCATAAACCCTATTATTTGAGTATTCATGGAGTTATTGTTGAGAATCTTTTTAACCGAACAATTATCTTAAATTGATTTTCTGAGAAAGTAAAGAGGAGTTTTGAGGAAGTATAATTAGACATTTTGAGTAAAGTTTAAGGGAACTATTGATTCCCAAATTTATCATTTTTACATTGAGAAAAGAGAAACTTTGATTTCTAAACGAGTACTGAGTTCAAAGTTATTTCAGAGCAATTACCTCTTTTAAGAAAATATTTTGACCAATTACCTCAAATTGCGAAAGAGTATGTTTTATTTATTTGAGCATGAGTATATATTTATTGGGAGTGGTATTGAACACCTATATGGGGATGAGTTCAGACAACTCACATTCCTCATAAACTATATTTACGAGGAATTACCTCAAATTGAGAAAGATTTTGTTTTATACATTTGAGCATAAGTATATATTTATTTGGAGTAGTATTGAACATCGATATGGAGATGAGTTCAGACAACTCACATTCCTCATAAACTATGTAACCAACATGGTTAAAGGATCATACTTTTTAGATGACTCCTTATTGTTTTTGAGCAAAGCTTTAGTAGATCCACTTAGTTGAGGTGTTTTATACCCCGACAAGGTGTAAGATGGTTCTGGTAGTGCGAGCGAGATGATGTATCATCACATAGCTCATAGTGATTGTTTTCGATTAGAGAATGTCCCAAATGAGAGTAAAGAGTAGTTTATTGTATTCTAATATACATCCTTGAGTTAGCATCTTTTATTTATGAAGCATAAAATATTTTCCTCTCTAATTATTGCTTTGTATTGAGTTGAGGTGAGTATTCTTCTAGATTTATCAATTCAGTTATTTATTCATTTAGCTTTATTACATACTCGTACATTCAATGTACCGATGTCATTTGACATAAATCTTTCTATGATGCAAATACAAGTGTCCATGATCATCAACAGATGCTTCGTTAAGATCTGTCACATCCCAAATCCCATTAAGACGGATAGGCACCAGATGGCCTCTAGGCCCGAGAGAACCAACATGTAACTTGTGCTTACCATGCATATAACTATGACAATCTCATGACAAGTTCACATAAGATGCAACGTTTCGAACCAACATAAGTAGACCCAAAACTTATATAAAAGACTTGATTGTTGAGGCCACAACTTTTTAAGCCGCAACTGAACCATAAACATAAGTCTACAAAGCCTCTAAAAGATAGAAAACCTTAGAGTAGGTCGGGATGGACCCCGCCTTACTCTTAACTATGATACAATACCTAAAATGAATCTACCAAAGACTCACTAAAGCTCCGAATCAATTTGGAGCTCACCAAAAGTAGTTGAGTGACGTGTGCTCCTACCGAGGAAGTCTACTAGTTGAAGTACCTGTGCCTACAGCATGAAATGCAGCGTCCTCCGTGAGGGACGTCAGTACGAGAAAATGTACTGAATATGAAGGCAATAACATATATAAAATAAGAGTTCGAATGAAACCAAGTATCAATATATGTGTGCATAAATCAGAACAGAAGACCACTTTTGTTAACTCTTGTGGGATTATGTATGTTACATTCTTGTCTTTACCTTTCTGTGTGTTATGATCTTTATAAGGCATGTGATACGAATGACCAGCTGATCAGTGGTAGAAGAGGATGACCCATGCTAAGCATTTTAACCCCTGGGATGCGGTCCTCATAATTACACAAATTGGGATTGGCCCATGCTAGGCTTACACCCCTGAGCTTCAACCCTTCTATACCAATTGGGATCGGCCCATGCTAAGCTTTCGCCCCTGAGCTGTCACCCTTAATTATATAGATTTCTTTCTTAGATTCTTTACTCTTTGAGATTGTTATTTTGGTGGTCATAATCATTTTTTATATTTGGAACTACAGACCAGTAGTAGAAGACATGAAAATAATACTTCAGGCAGTAACAATGACATAAGGAGCTATGTAACATCAATGCATTACTTATAAGCTTAAATGACACAGTTGACTTCAACTTACTAAGAGGATGATTCAGCATACTTGCTTTTGCAAATACCATTTCTATACCAGCACATAGGAGGATAATTACACAAGCACAGAGTACTAAACATATTATGACGTAATTCTATACACTAAGGAAAGGGGGGAAATATTGTTAGCTATTTGGAGATCATACGCTGCCACTATGTTTCCTTTACTAGGAATAGAACTTAGGAAATTCACTTATTGATAGTAATATAAAGTATCAGATGTCATGCCGAAAAATATTGAATCGCATATCCTTACATACCTTATCTTCTGATAAATACAACTATCATGATTCAGCCTCCCCTCTCAGGTTTTAATCTACAATATAAGTCATGATAAATTTAAATTAGCAGCTATCACACCGTAAGCCTCGTAAAACAGTAGCTAACTTTGACGGATAATGAGCCCATACAGCACTTAAAATAATGTGTATCACCACACCCTCCTTCTCTACCCAATACATACATTATATATATATACTTTTCCAAGATTACCCAAACTGCACCAACTACAATACACAGAAAACAGCCTCAAGTTTTCTTTATCATACAACAAATTATTGAACTCAGCACCTCCTTGAGTTCTTTATGACAGCACCCCAATAATTCCTCACTCAAACTCATACATAAGGAGGAAGAAAATGGAGCAGTCACCTTACCTCAATTTCTGCAACTTCTCCTTATAACTTGAATTCCTCTAGAACTTCAACTTCCCTTCACACTTAAACCAAAGAAGAAGAGAAAAGTATTTTAATAACCAAGGAAGTGAGCAGTAGCTTCTGGAAATATTATACCTTTATACCTATACTTGAGCATGAATAACATGTTTTCCTAATCATCCATGGGAGAATTAAGCTAAATCCATAAGTATTTTGACTTACCTTGTCTTGCAGAGATGAGGGTTTCTTCAAGAACCCTAGAAGAACTTTAAGGCTGTTGTTTAATTCTTAAGAGAAAATAGAGAGAAAGAGCTGGAGCTAATCCTCAATAATGTGTGTTAAATGAGTGAGAATAGCAGCCAATATATGTTTATATTGAGCTTTCTTCACCTTTAAGAATATCCACTAGAAAGCTTCATTTTCAGCCACTAATTTGTCAAGTTGGTGATGCACCTGCTTATGTATATCAAGCAGCTCAAAAGGTCAAACTAGGTGATGCACCTACTAGCTTTCACTTGGGCTTAAATTTATTGGGCCTTGGCAAATTTGGCTGCTAGGCTTTAATTTCATTTTGTGTTATTTAACATAGTTTGGAAGTGAGTCCATTAGCATAGGCCCAAATCTGATCCATAAACCTTGGCCTTTTTAACTAGATCCATATAGCTCAAGTAGGTGATGCACCTACTTGGTTCTTTGGACTGGTCAATAAGTCAAAGTAGGTGATGCACCTACTTGGTTCTTTGGACTGGTCAATAAGTCAAAGTAGGTGATGCACCTACTTGTCACTTACTAACTTAGTTAAGTCAAGCAAACAACTCACCTATTTTATTCGATTTTCTAATTATTAATCTCATTTTCTTTAACTTAGCACTTAACTTTCAACTTTAAGCTCAATTACAACATTCCCGTCTCGAGTTTAAATACTTCCGTTGGAGTTATAACTTGCAGTACACATGCTGCAACGTGCAAGGCATCACATCAACTTCCGAGCTAGTTTAAACCAACGCTAATCATATAAGAAACATGGTCCCTCATCTATACTATAAGGCTATGCCAAGTATCACAAGAATAGAATAAGCATATGCATAATACGGGCTGTTACATCCTTCCCCCCTTAAAACATTCGTCCTCGAATGATAGCACGGTTATCCAACCCAAACAAGTTCACGCCTAAGTTAGTACTACTGTTAATCAGATTGAAAATATAGACTTATGCTTACTTGTTAACGCCTTAATTCAACATTTTAATCTTTCTCTTCGGTTTGGAAGAGATGAGGATACTTCAATTTCATTGTTTCTTCCGCTTCCCATGTAACTTCTTCTACTTGTTGGTTCCTCCATAATATTTTTACAGAAGCTACTTCTTTATTTCTTAACTTCCTAACTTGTCGATCCAGAATAGCAATGGGTACTTCTTCATAAGTGAGATCTCTCGTAACCTGTACATCTTCAGTAGGAGTATTACGAGATGGGTCACCTACGCATTTTCGAAGCATTGAGACATGAAACACTGGATGAACGGTTGAAAGCCCTTGAGGTAACTCTAACTCATACGAAACTTGGCCAATCCTTCGGATAACCTTATATGGCCCTATATATCGTGGACTCAACTTTCCCTTTTTACCAAACCTCATTACCCCTTTCATTGGTGACACCTTCAAGAACACCCAATCCCCTATATAAAATTCTAGTCCTCTCTTTCTAACATCTGCATATGATTTATGTCGACTTTGAGCTGTTACTAGTCGCTGTTGTATCACTTTGACTATTTCCATAGCTTGATGAACATGATCTTGCCCAAATAAGGCAGTTTTACCTTTTTCGAACCAGCCAATTGGGGATCTACATTTTCTACCATATAAATCTTCACAAGGTGCCATTTTAATACTTGAATGGTAGATATTGTTGTATGCAAACTCGATCAATGGCAAATGATCATCCCAACTACCTTTGAAGTCCAATATACAAGCTCGCAGCATATCCTTAAGTGTTTGAATTGTACGCTCTTCCGGACCGTCTGTTTGAGGATGAAAGGTTGTACTTAAATTCACTTGTGTTCCTAAACTCTTCTGAAATGACTTCCAAAAATTTGCAGTGAATTGAGCTCCCCGATCCGATATAAGAGAGATTGGCACTCCATGTAGATGAACTATCTCTTTAATATACAACCTCGCATATTCTTGGACTGTATAAGTAGTCTTGACCGGCAAGAAGTGCACTGATTTGGTCAATCTATCAACAATTATCCATATAGAATCAAACTTTCGAAATGAACGAGGCAAACTAGTGACAAAATCCATGTTGATCATGTTCCACTTCCAAATTGGAAGTTCTATACACTGTATATAACCTCCGGGCTTTTGGACATTGAGCCACGAATTCTACAATGTTCTTCTTCATGTCCCCCCACCAATATATTTCTTTCAAGTCATAATACATTTTAGTTGACCCCGGATGGACAGAATATCTCGAATGATGTGCTTCCATCATAATCCTCTTTCTCAATTCATCTACATTAGGTACACACAATCTATTTTGACATCGAAGTACTCCCTTTTGCGTAAACTCAAATGCCTTTGTCATACCCTGTTGTACATTCTCCTTAAGCTTTAATAGAATAGGATCAGTGTATTGCTTCTCTTTCACTTCCACTACTAATGAGGATTCTGCCACATTTTGCACAATAACCCCTTCGTCTAGAGATTCAAGAAGGCGAACCCCCAACCTAGCTAGTTGACATAGATCTTTAGTTATTCCTTTTCTTTCCACAGACTGCCCATAAGTGCTTGCCATTATTTTACGACTTAACGCATCAGCTACTACATTTGTTTTCCCGGGCTGATACAAGATATCAATGTCATAATCTTTTAATAGCTCCAGCCATCTTCGCTACCTCAGATTTAGGTCCTTTTGCTTAAACATATATTGCAAACTCTTGTGATCAGTGTATAGGTTAAATTCCATACAAGTAGTGGCGCCATATCTTCAAAGCAATTACAACTGCTGCTAGCTCTAGATCATGAGTTGGATAATTTTTCTCATGTGGTCGCAGCTGCCTTGAACCGTAAGCTATTACTTTACCATGCTGCATCAATACACATCCTAGGCCCACTCCCTAAGCATCACAATACACTGCATACCCTTCTGTTCCTTCTGGAAGTACCAATACAGGTGTAGGAGTTAATCTATTCCTCAGCTCTTGGAATCTTCTTTCACATTCATCACTCCACTGAAATTTGGTTTCTTTGTATGTTAGCTTTGTTAAGGGTGTAGCAATGAAAGAGAATCCTTCAACGAACCTTCTGTAATAACCTGCCAATCCAAGGAAACTACGGATCTCCATAGGCGTTGTAGGTCTTGGCCAGTTTTCCACGGCTTCTATCTTCTGGTTATTAACCCTTATTCCTTCATAGGATACAATATGACCTAAGAATGCCACAGATTTTAACCAGAACTCACATTTAGAGAACTTTGCATACAACTTACGATCACGAAGAATTTGTAAAACCTGTCGCAGGTGATTAGCATGGCCCTCTTCCGATCTTGAATACACCAAAATGTCATCTATGAATATTATCACGAACACATCTAAAAATGGCTTGACCACTCTATTCATCAAATCCATAAAAACTGCTGGTGCATTCGTTAGCCCGAATGACATGACTAAAAACTCAAAATGACCATACCGTGTTCGGAAAGCTGTCTTGGGTATATCTTTTTCTTTGACCCTCACTTGGTGATAACCTGACCTCAGGTCAATTTTTGAAAAACACCTAACACTTTGTAACTGATCAAACAAATCATCAATTCTAGGGAGGGGATATTTGTTCTTAATCGTTACCTTATTCAACTGCCGATAGTCGATACACATTCTTAACGAGCCATCTTTCTTGCGTAAAATAAAACTGGTGCTCCCCATGGGGACATACTAGGCCTTATGAATCCTTTATCTAATAAGTCTTTTAATTGCTTTTTCAACTCCCGTAATTCTGTCGGGGCCATTGTATATGGAGGGATGGATATAGGTTGAGTATCTGGAATCACATCAATACCAAACTCTACTTCTAGTTCTGGAGGCAAACCAAGAAGATCTTCAGGAAACACATCGGGAAATTCATTTACCACTGGAATTGATTGAACAGATAGTGGCTCAACATCTATATTTTTCACTCTCAGTAGATGACATATGTATCCTTTGGACATCATCTTCTTTGCCTTAAGATAAGAAATAAATTTACCACTTGGTGTCCCAATATTACCTTTCCATTCAAGGACGACCTCTTTTGGAAAATAGAAATGCAGCATCTTAGTTCGGCAATCCACTGTGGCATAACAAGAAGCTAACCAATCCATACCCATTATAACATCAAAATCCACCATTTCTAGCTCAACAAGGTCAGCCAATGTATCACGATCACAAACAGTTACAATACAATTACGATAAACCCTTCTAGCTATAATAGACTCCCCAATCGGTGTAGACACTTCAAATGGCTTCACTAATAATTCTGGTGTTCTTTTGAACTTTTCAGCACTCAATGGAGTAACATATGATAGTGTAGACCCCGGATCAATTAATACATATACAATATTTGAAAAGATGGAAAATGTACTTGTAACTACATCTGGTGAGGCTTCTAAATTTTGTCGATCCCCGAGAGCATATGTGCGATTCTGAACTCCACTAGAACTGGCTGCTCCCCTAGCTCCTCTACCACGACCAATAGGCATCTGTCCCCTACCTAAAGAAGGTGCTGATGATGATGATGCAACAATTGATCTAGTAGGTTGTGCTATACCACCCACACCCCTATGAGGACAATTTCTCATCATATGACCTGGTGTACCACACCAAAAACAAACATTTGTCCCAAACCGACATGCACCTAAAGGATTTATTCCACATTGTTTACAAGACTGTCGAGGAAGTCTTGATTGGCTCATATTTCCCTGCTTTTGATCTTGAGCCTCACCTTGTACAGCTTGACTAGGTGGTGGTTGGCTGGTCCCTTCTTGGGCAGCCACATTTACTTGATTACCAGTACTTTTACTCCTTCTCGTAACCGACATCCTTGCTATAATAAAACAATTTAGGAATTAGATATGATTCGCCTACAAAACAGGTTCTATCGCACGATTAAAGAAATGAAAGAAAAGAGACAACTCATACATGTCCCGTAGCCTCCTGTTTATAAATGTGGTGCACAACACATCCATAAACAAGAATCTACACAGACACGACTTTGTAGACTCCCTAGGATGACCTGCTCTGATACCACAATTATCACGTCCCAAATCCCATTAACATGTAACATGTGCTTACTATACATATAACTATGACAATCTTGTGACAATTTCACATAGCATGCAGCGATACGAACCAACATAAGTAGACCCAAAACTTATATAAAAGACTTGGCTATTGAGGCCACAACTTGTTAAGACGCAACTGAACCATAAACATAAGTCTAAAAAGCCTGTAAAAGATAGAAAACCTTAGTGTAGGTCAGGACAGACCACGCCTTACTCTTAACTACGATACAATACCCAAAAAGAATCTACCAAAGACTCATTAAAGCTCCGAATCAATCTGGAGCTCACAAAAAGTAGTTGAGTGACGTGTGCTCCTACCGAGAAGGTCTACTAGCTGAAGTACCTGTGCCTGCAGCATGAAATGCAGCCTCCCCCGCGAAGGACGTCAGTCTGACAAAATGTACTAAATATGTAAGGCAATAACATATATAAAATAAGAGTTCGAATGAAACCAAGTATCAATATATGTGTGCATAAATCAGAACAGAAGACCACTTTTGTTAACTCTTGTGGGATTATGTATGTTACATTCTTGTCTTTACCTTTCTGTGTGTTATGATCTTTATAAGGCATGTGATACGAATGACCAGCTGATCAGTTGTAGAAGAGGATGACCCATGCTAGGCTTTTTAACCACTGGGATGCGGTCCTCATAATTACAGAAATTGGGATCGGCCCATGCTAGGCTTACGCCCATGAGCTTCCGCCTTCTATACCAATTGGGATCGGCCCATGCTAAGCTTTTGCCCCTGAGCTGTCACCCTTAATTATATAGATTTCTTTCTTAGATTCTTTACTCTTTGAGATTGTTATTTTGGTGGTTATAATCATTTTTTATATTTGGAACTACAGACCAGTAGTAGAAGACATGAAAATAATACTTCAGGCAGTAACAATGACATAAGGAGCTATGTAACATCAATTCATTACTTATGAGCTTAAATGACACAGTTGACTTCAACTTACTAAGAGGATGATTCAGCAAACTTGCTTTTGCAAATACCATTTCTATACCAGCACATAGGAGGATAATTACACAAGTACAGAGTACTAAACATATTATGACGTAATTCTATACACTAAGGAAATGGGGGAAATATTGTTAGCTATTTGGAGATCATACGCTGCCACTATGTTTCCTTTACTAGGAATAGAACTTAGAAAATTCACTTATTGATATTAATCTCAATTATCAGATGTCATGCCGAAAAATATTGAATCGCATATCCTTACATACCTTATCTTCTGATAAATACAACTATCATGATTCAGCCTCCCCTCTCAGGTTTTAATCTACAATATATGTCATGATAAATTTAAATTAGCAGCTATCACACCGTAAGCCTCGTAAAACAGTAGCTAACTTTGACGGATAATGAGCCCATACAGCACTTAAAATAATGTGTATCACCACACCCTCCTTCTCTACCCAATACATACATTATATATATATACTTTTCCAAGATTACCCAAACTGCACCAACTACAATACACAGAAAACAGCCTCAAGTTTTCTTTATCATACAACAAATTATTGAACTCAGCACCTCCTTGAGTTCTTTATGACATCACCCCCATAATTCCTCACTCAAACTCATACATAAGGAGGAAGAAAATGGAGTAGTCACCTTACCTCAATTTCTGCAACTTCTCCTTATAACTTGAATTCCTCTAGAACTTCCACATCCCTTCACACTTAAACAAAAGAAGTAGATAAAAGTATCTTAATAACCAAGGAAGTGAGCGGTAGCTTCTGGAAATATTATGCCTTTATACCTATACTTGAACCTGAATAACATGTTTTCCTAATTATCCATGGGAGAATTAAGCTAAATCCATAAGTGTTTTCACTTACCTTGTCTTGCAGAGATGTGAGTTTCTTCAAGAACCTTAGAAGAACTTTAAGGCTGCAGTTTAATTCTTAATAGAAAATAGAGAGAAAGAGCTGGAGCTAGTCCTCAATAATGTGTGTTGAAATGAGTGAGAATAGCAGCCAATATATGTTTATATTGAGCTTTCTTCACCTTTAAGAATATCCACTAGAAAGCTTCATTTTCAGCCACTAATTGGTCAAGTTGGTGATGCACCTGCTTATGTATATCAAGCAACTCAAAAGGTCAAACTAGGTGATGCACCTACTAGCTTTCACTTGGGCTTTAATTTATTAGGTTATTTAACATAGTTTGGGCCTCAAGGGAGTCCATTAGCATAGGCCCAAATCTGATCCATAAACCTTGGCCTTTTTAACTAGATCTATATAGCTCAAGTAGGTGATGCACCTACTTGGTTCTTTGGACTAGTCAATAAGTCAAAGTAGGTGATGCACCTACTTGTCACCTACTAGCTTTGTTAAGTCAAGCAAGCAGCTCACCTATTTTATTCGATTTTCTAATTATTAATCTCATTTTCTTTAACTTAGCACTTAACTTTCAACTTTAAGCTCAATTACCACCTTTCCGTCTTGAGTTTAAATACTTCCGTTAGAGTTATAACTTGCAGTACACATGCTGCAACGTGCAAGGCATCACATCACCTTTCGAGATAGTTTAAACCAACGCTAATCATATAAGAAACATGGTCCCTCACCTATACTATAAGGCTATGTCAA
Organism: Solanum raphanifolium; assembly: GCA_036250405.1. Lineage (NCBI taxonomy): Eukaryota > Viridiplantae > Streptophyta > Magnoliopsida > Solanales > Solanaceae > Solanum > Solanum raphanifolium. Next base: position 8,727 of record JAJOOE010008307.1, on the reverse strand, counting down.
GTATCACATGAATAGAATAAGCATATGCATAATACGGGCTGCTACAAGATCACTCTGCACTTCAATTTGCTTTTGGTGAGCCTCCTTGCATTCTCGAGACTCCACTTTTATTTCTAGTTTAGTCATTTTAGGGTGTCATGAGTCTTGTCCCAGCAGACATGTTGAACTATAGAGGCTTCTTAGGTAGATAGAGTTTATGAGTTTCTCAGTATTTAATTTTCCTTGAGAAATTTTGCAAACTATTATACCTACATGAATGAGTATTTTTACTGACAGTTTGATTTGATTAATTACTTTGAGTTTTAATGTTTTACATTTTGTTTCTAAGCGTGTTATCGCTTGAGTAAGTCTTCTACTAAGTAGTCAGCCATACCAAGGGTCCGCTTGGAAACCAGAAATGGTTCTTCAGTGCCGACCACATCCTGGGTATAGGCTCGGGCCGTGATAATATGAATCTCCTTTTGCAAAGATATGTTTAGAATATTAAATCATTCATCAAACTCCCCCTCCCCCCTACACACCACAATTAAATGGAATTGCGAAAAGGAAAAACTAAATATTAAAAGAGATAATGAATGCTTTATTAATCAGTTCTGGTATACCGTAGATCTTAAAATGGGAAACTATCCTTACGGCCAATTGAATAATCAATAGGGTTCCCCATAACAATACTCAATATATTACATATGAATTGTGGAAATGAAGAAAATCCAACTTGAAATATTTCAAAATGTGAAGGGTGTTTAGCAAAGGTACAAAATCTTTTACCCAAAAAGGTACAAAATCTTTTACCCAAAAAGGTAAAAGTTGAACCTAAGATTGTAGATTGTGTATTAATTGGATATGCTTCAAACAGCAAGGCTTATCGGTTTTTGGTTCACAAATTCGACAATCCCAAAATTCATGTTAATATAGTAATTGAGCCAGATAATGGTGAGTTCTTTGACATATCTACTTCCTTCATATTCAATTCTGTAACATTTATTCTTGAAAATGAGCCTCATACATTCAAAGAAGTTATGTCTTTTGGGGACTCATCTTTTTTGAAAAGGATATGAATAGTGAGATTGATTTAATTTTGAGGAACAATACTTGGAAGTTGGTTGATCTTCCTCCGGGACCATATGTAAGATGTACTATTAGCAAACTGAGTCAGTTCACAAGTAATCCTAACCAAACTCACTGAATTGCAATGAAACAAGTTTTGGGGTATCTCAAACATACACAAAACTATGCCTTGCATTATAATAAATATCCCACCATGATTGAGGGATATAGTGATACAAACTAGATCACTGGTCAAATGAAGTGAAATCCATAAGTGGGTATGTATTTACCCTTATTGGAAGAGTAGTCTCTTGGAAATCATCCAAACAGACATGTATCGCTCGCTCCAGAATGGAATTTGAATTTATTGCTTTAGATAAGACCAGTGACAAAGCTGAATGGCTCCGAAATTTTTTAAAAGACATTTCATTTTAGCCCAAACATGTGGGACTTATATGGATATGCTATGATAATCAAGCAACAATAGGTAGGGCGGGGAGCATTATGTACAAAAATTTTCTCGACACATACGACAAAGGTATAATACAATGAGACAACTACTCTCTAGTGGAATATTATTATTGACTATGGAAAGTCTAGAGATAATGTGTTAGATCCACTTACAAAAGGCCTAGCTAAAGATACATTTGAAAGATCATCTAAGGGAATGAGTTTAAGGCTTTAGACAAGTCATCATGAAGGTAACTCTACCTAGCCAACTGGAGATCCCATGAGCTAGGTTAAAAGAGATCAAACATAGTTGTGACTGAAGTTTTGACATTGTCAAATAACTCAATCCATTCTCATGATGAAGAAGATGTTTAGGAACAAGGACAAAACATTAAGGCTTGGTATCAAGTTAATAAAGCTTAAAGTTTTTTAATGATTTCAATTTGGCATATTTGACTAAATAGTATATATACACGATAACACAGTTAGAAATCACCTATGCGAGTGTGAAGTGTAAGTCTCTTGAAACAAAATGATTGTAAAAGCTCATTCTCTATACACTTGTGAAACTAGGAGGTGTTCATGGCTGAAACAAACACAATCGTAAGAACCATAAATGGTAAAGGATGGATTGTGTGACATGGTTTTCTCGTTATACACTAATGCTCGACGGCTCAAAGATATCAAATCTATCGATTGATCGAGTATATCCGACATATGTTCACTACTGAAATTTCAAGGGGAACCTACTTATCTAGATGCAATTGATCCTTGCTTGTAAAGTACACACTCATCCGGACATTTATTTATGTCTTGGCCATTCCTCATTTATTTGGGGAATTGTTATGTGATGAGTCCACGATTTGGACTCATTTAGAGATTTATTTTCATAGATTTAGTGTCCTCAAATGCATATTTTGTACCAATAACTGATGTAAATCCTTGATATTTAGGTATTTGAATTGAGGAACAAAGCATGGACACTAATGAGCAAAAAGGAATAAGGCAGTTGAAAGAACGAAGAAAAGAAGGTATGAGGATCGCCTAAACCATTGGGCGAGTTGCCGAATGTCCATGGTCTTGCCTACTGTTCCAGTGTGCCAAGCCTTGAAGGAGAAAATCAAGTCGGCGATAAAAATTAGCAATCGGCGAGTCACCAAACGGTTCCGTGATGCACTGCTATATTGCCCAAAGTTACAGAACTTGAAGTTGCTGAAGGCCAAAGCAAAAAAGGCGATGGAACTTACCAAAAGGCGGATCATCGAGTGGATCGGTGATCCCGACTTATTGTGCCCAATGTTCTTTTGCAGTACAATTTTGGTGACTATAAATACATGTTTAAATTTTTAGTATAGTATCAGATTTTTATGTATTTTTCATTATAGAATATTATTGTTCAGTCTTTGAGAAAAGTGCTTAGAACTGAGTTTGGAGACAATATTTCCTTAGCTTTGAAGATTTGAAGATTTCCATTTCTAAGAAATTGAAAGTGGGTGTTGAAGATTCTTCATCTTAGACCTTTGTAAAGACGAAATTAATCGTACCTAGTTGATGGAAACACAATTTGGTAACGATTTCTATCTTTTTATGATGTCTAGCTAAAACCCCAATTCTTGGGGTGTGATTATGGATTGGTTTAGCTGTTGGGTATTGTTAATTGATAGTATAAATGTTGTTTAAAAGTGATTTTCTTCAGTAATTGTGGCTTAATCTAAAGGGTTGTAGTTGCAAATGCAACTCTACCTTCGTGTTTTTGGCTTGCTCGAGAGAGAGGTTTGAAAACCAAGATCACTGATTTGGTTGTTTTGGGGTATTGGGTTGTCATGGGTTCAGCTTGAGAGAGTGAATCTTAAACCCTTTTGCACACATTCAGCTCGAGAGAGTGAATGGACTAAAGCGTAGGCTATTCTTAATTGTTGCTCATTGGTGTTCGAAAGAAACCAATTTAATTCAGGGTGAATTATTTGAGAGAAAGTTTATCCCCACTAAAGTCTAACTTATTCACTGATTTATAGCTATTCACTGTTGATTGCAATCACCCATTTGTCTACCTTAGCCAATAATCCAATCACATCCCAAGAACCCGTGTCTATACTCTTTATTTTCGTATTGTTTGCTGTTGTAGTTGATAATTGAAACCAAAACCCCCTGTTATTTGACACTTGTGTCACCCCAAACTTGGATCATTCTTTTATTCATAAATGTTTTTACCTATGTTTGACTTGAACACATTCATGCTTTTCTATTTATTCTCTAATATGTAGCACTCCATGTGGAATTCGACCCCAACTAACTTAGTTGAGTTATATTACTGACTAACGATCGTTGACACTTAGTATTGGATGAAGTGTCCTGATACGTGAAATCATTGTGTTTAGTAAGTACTAGTATACGTGCCCGCGCTTTGCGCGGTTAATATGAACAATTATTAATCATATATATAATAATGACTTATTTCAATATATATCATTTCTCATTCTTTTTATCAAAACTTCTTTTGTCATCTATTTCTTGAACGAAATACAATTAAATCTCCATAAAATTGAAGAAGAAATCGTATGATCATTTGATAACTTTTACAATATACTTTGCTTTTGTTTATTACTACATTATTAACTACTTAATATCATAACATTATCGACTAAATTTTGATTATACATACATTCCTCCTAAAATATTAACAACTAAATTTTCTTTAATTAAATTTGTTATTTAAAGAATAAAAAACAAAAAACTTCTGTAATATTTTTAACTATCATTGTTTAAAATTAGTTTTTTGTTTACTTTACATTTACATCATCCTATTTTTAAAAATAATTATATACTTTTTAAAATAATGAAATAGATGTCAATCAATAAAAATAAGTATTCTAATTCTAATCATATTATATATATATATATATATATATATATATAAGAGAACCCTTGGCCCGCCTACGTGGCTCCACCACAAGCCAGGATTCACTTTTAATTTAATTTATTCCCAAAACTAGCCTTCCCCTTTCATGAAAAGTTGTGACTTTTATGAAAAATTGTTACTTTTATGTAAAGTTGTGAATTTTATGAAAAGTTGTGATTTATATGAAGAGTTACGACTTTTATGAAATGTTGTGACCTTTTCGAAGGGTTGTAACTTTTCCAAAGAGTTGTGACCTTTCCGATAAGACACAATAATCATTTTTTCACACTACCCTTTATCGTCTATAAATAGAGGACTACATTGTGCATTCAGTGGGATCAATTTTTTCCATTCTGTTTCATTCTATTGTTGCATATCCTGGTATGTTTTTTACAGTCATTAATTTATGCTTATATTATTAATTGTTGTTTTTTAGTATATGCTTTAAACTTTGTTGTTTGTGTCTATGTAAAGTTATTGTTATAATTATTTGTTAGTACAGATTAAATAACAAATGTTAATTGAGTATTCAACCAAGTTTTCTCTACTGAAATTATTGAAGGTACAATAAAAAAAGCCTTTACAAATCTCTAATTTCTTCATCAACAATGTTATTCCTTCACATACAAGGATGCAATTTTGTGTTCTTTAGAAAATCCTCTGAGAGTTAATAACTTTGCATACCCATATTTTTTTACTTTTATGTTGTTATCTATTTTTACTAAATTTTATCAGAGGATATTATGAGTACTTTGAGGATTGAAAGTTGATTGAAGTGTTGGTCAATTTTGAGGTATCTTATTTCAAAACATAGGAACTTTTCTGGTTAGAATAATTTGTTATCATCATTGGATATCTCATAGTTTACTCCCTTTAATGTATGTTTTTTCTCGCTGTTTTGTTGTCTCCTTAATATTGCATTGATTATTTTTCGATTGTTATGTATATGATCTCACTTGGACAAAGTTGTTTGTTCTTTTAATGTTTTTCTTTTTTTCCTTCTCATTCGGCTATTCTAAATTTTTTTGGTGTTAGTTATGATTATTTTCGACAAGCTTAGTTTGAAGAATATGAAACAAAACCTACTCTAAATAAAAGTAATATTTTAAGCTACAAAAGATATGTCTATTAACATAGATTTGTTGTCCTTCATGTCCAAGTCATTGCTGAGCGTTTGAGTTATCTAGCTTAGACTCCTTTTTAATTTCTTAATATTCGAAAATGTTTCTTTAACATGAGTCTAAAATCCAACATTTTGATCTATGTGTACTTTCATAATGCAACAATTATACATACATATTTCTGAAAAAGTTGTAAAGTTGCATTGATGACGCATCTAGAAGGGCCTTCAACAGTTTAATGAAGAATGAATTTCTATAAGGGTCAACAATATTATTTTGCTGTTGTTTCAAATTTATTTTTCCCCTTCTATAAATTTTGTTAGAGTAACAAACTAATAATAACGGAAAGTGGTGAACATTTGACTTCAGACAAGTAGATTGTCTAAAAATAAATTTATTTATGTTGTTGCGGTGTACATTTATTAACGGTCTTAACTTATTTATAACTAATATTAATTATCGAAAACTTTCACAGAATTTTTTTGACACAGGGAGCTGTTCTAACCATAAAATTATGAGATTCTATATTTTTCATGAATAAAAAAATTAGAAAAAGTGATGTTTACTCGCTCATAAAAACATCACTCAATTTTAACAAGATAATTATATCATCAAACATATAATATGATAAATTATGTAAAAGATAAAAATGATTAGATATCAAGATATTTTTAATTATTAATTATTATTTATAATTCTTGAGATATGTGATAATGTCAAATCATTTAATTTATGTAGATATGTTCTAAAAACCTACTAAAATTTACTTTCTTTTTCCTTATAACAGTCGATTATTGGAAAGATTGTTCAAAAGGTCAAAAAGATTACTTATGCCCGCGCGAAGCTCGGGTAAATTACCTAGTTATGATAAAAATAAGAGTTCAAAGTAGCATAAACGTTAGACACATGTATAATCAGTAAGATCTTAAAAAATGAAAATAGTTAAATTAAATGTGGTAACTATATTTAAAAAGACGGTGTTAAATAAAATACTTAATACTATTGTAAATCCTATTAAATTTTATAAAAATAAGTATAAAGAGCCAAAACTAAAACCTATTGTATATTTTCGTGATTTTTCTAGTGGATTATATTAGGAATATTTTGATTTTTTAAAATCTTTTTAATTTGTTTATTTATTTTCCAACTTTATTTTTGTAAACTTCATACTCAAAAATGCAATAAACTTCAAGATTTAGTATCTTCACTCATATTTTGTATATTTTTTCTGATGTAATTTTTTGATACACAAAATACATTATAAATAAGATATAAATAGAGATAAACAAATTAAGTAGATATTTAAATACTTATGAGACAAAAATAGATAATAGGATGTAACAAATAAACAATACATACCAAAGTACAAATTGAATTATATTTGAGAGAGAATGTAAGTAGTTTATTCCTAATTTTTATTTTCAATATCACAACTTCAATATATTTGTGAATCTTTCCTCCATTGATATGTTTTATCATCTTCACATGAAATTTAAAGGGAAAGTTAAAAGATGAAGAAGTAAAAAGAAGAAGAAAACTTGTATTAGATATATTACCATAAAACCATAATTGTTAAGTTACTTTTCGTTGTAAAATAATTCATCCTTGATTCTGAATTCTACTATATCATGCAAATAATATTCGAAAAGTTTAACCTTGAAGAACACAATTCATTATATTTTGAAAGTGATTGTGTTATAATAATGATGAAAATGATAAACTTTAAAACTGAAAAATTAGTTATAAGTTTGAAATATTGTGCTTTATAATTATTGGGTAAATTTTTCTGCAGTCTAGTCCATTATGATTCAAGCAAGTCTCCATCCTCAGTATATCTTCAATATATATTGCATACAAATTAGCCTCAAATATTCATACAATATATCTAGAATCTAACAACAAATTAACAATTTTTTTTATTATAACTGAATTGTCCTCAATTGAGACAGCAACTAAATCGTACTTATCAAAAGCGATCTCGTCACACGAGTAGAGCGACACATATATGCATACCCAAAACACTACTTACTCTGCGCAAGAATATTGATGACTTCTTTGTGTTGCCTTACCATTGCAATTTTGCAATTTAGTGTGAGTTTGATTAGTATGTAGAATGTAGATGCTTGTTTTTTTTTTAAAACAACTTTTTAATTGAATTTATTTATTTATGAATATGTAAAGATAAAGTGTACATGAGCAGTTGAGCAGTTTTAGTTAACCACTTTTAAATTCAAATAAAAAAGTAACCAATTTATCATGTTATAATTTTTTTCTATGTAGGTTAATTTAAATTTCCGTGTTTTCCATTTTTTTTTCCGTGTTTTCCATTATGTTTTTGTTATTTTATTTTAAAAAAATTCTATATTCCAATTTTTTTATAGTGTTTAGAAAGAGTTAAAGTGATATATATATATATATATATATATATATATCACTCTAACTCTTTCTGAACACATCAATAATTGATTCTCCACACTTGACTTGGTTTCTGATCTTATCATCTCCCCCTTAGGTCTGACGTTGATACAATACAGCTATGGATCTATTCCATCTTTCCTAAACAAGTCTATATTCAATTTACTATAATACTCAAGAAATTCTAATCCCATGGCTACTGAACTCTCCACATACAGGTACTAAGATTCCTTCTAAGATCTCTTACTCATATGCTTCTCTTAACCTCTTCCCGGTCCTATTAAAGTCTTTCTATAATCGTTACCCGCACTAACTATATATGATCCCATCAACAAAACTCTTAACGATAATAAATAATGCTTACATCAGCCTATCCCACATTGAAAATTTGGTATGCTCAAATTACACTTCCTTAAAGAAGTATAAGCGATCGTTATCAAGTAAAGAACCCAACTTGGAGGTTGGGGTCGATCCCACGAGGAATATGGTTTAGACTTAAACTTAACTCGCTATTGTATTCGTTTTGTCAACTTATTTCCGAAACAAGTAAGTAAAGGGGGGGGGGGGTTGTGAAACAAATAACTGAATGTTGTTCAGTAACAAGTGAGCAAGATTCGAACTTTGTTGTTATCAATGAGAGAGAGAAACTAGGGTGTATGTGTTCCCCATAAGCTCTTAACATGGTAATCCTAATAATAGTAATAATTTCCTAGTGTATCACATGAAAAGTGGTAAGATATGTATCCCTAAGTGATTGGTCCTCCAAATAGGGAATTTCACTCCGTACCTTGGTCC
>JAJOOE010008305.1:0-16891 GCA_036250405.1 Solanum raphanifolium | reverse complement strand
ATGCTTCTCACATAGATTGCGTCAAGTTTTGAAGGACAACTAATTGAAACCAGATGCAGATCAGAGGTCAAAAGAGTTTTAGAGAACGTTCTTGGTGTAGAAAATGTGAATGCAGGATCCCATTGAATTGAATTGGGTCCATGAATCTAAGAAATGGTGAGAATTCTTGATCACTCTTGATTTGAAAATCCAAAATTTGCCTTGATGTCCTCGTAAATTTAAGTGTATAAATGATCTTGCAGAGTAAACGTGTGAATCATTGCTGCAGAAACGCTTGCCTGAAGCTGTAAAGTGGAACTGACATACTAGTAGGGAAAGCAATGTCTTCACTAGTTTCAATCCCTTGGCATAGTAGTTGAAGGTTTTTTCTTCTACTGCCACCAAAAACCAAGAAAGGCTGGTAAGTAGGATAAAGAGTTGGCTCTAGAAAGAAAAAGGAAGAGTTAAAGTAAAAAACACACCTAAACTATTTTTTTTTTTTTGAGTTTTATACCTAAACTATTGAGATTGAGAGTTTCATACCTAAATTATCACATTAGTTTGAGAAACACACCGCTCTTTTATTACACTCTCATCAATAGTCTTCATGTCTGTCTTTTACACACCATAATGAGTAGGGGTGGGCATAAATACTGGAAAATCAAACCGAACCGAACTAATTCGGTTCTTCGATTTTTCGGTTCGGTGTCGGTGTTATTTTTTCGGAAGCTCGGTTCTTCGGTTCGGTGTTCGGTGTAAGGGTCTCAAAACTTCGGTGCATCGAAGAACCGAACTTTTTAAATAAAAAATTAAAAATTTAATTTTATATATATATGAGCATTCTCTTAACTAAAAATTAAAAATTCAATTAACAATTAAATCCTTCATGAACAAATCAAAGTAACAACAAATGTACAATTCAATAGTTAACTTCAAATATTAGTTTCCAAGAGAAACTCAAACATATTTCTACCAATGTACATTATGTAAAGAAACCGTCTTCGTACTTGTTTTTCTCGAGAAATAGTTGGAGGCACATTGTTCTTGATAAAGACAAATATAGTCTTTTAGTTAGCACAATAAATGTTCCACGGTGAGACGCATAATTTCTTAACATAATTTTAAATTTCTAAGTATCTTATATTTTATCCTTATTTTATTTTTCATTCACACCGAAAAACCGATTGAAAATCACCGAAGTAGAAAAAACCGAACTGAATTAGTTTGGTTTAATATACGGTGCACACTTTTCAAAAACCGAAGAATCGAACGCCTACCCCTAAATTAATGAGAGTGTAATAAAAGAGAAGTGTATTTCTCAAACTAATAAGTGATAGTTTAAGTATGAAACTAATACTCCCAATAGTTTAGATATGAAATTCAAAAAAGGAATAGTTTAGATGTGTTTTTGACACTTATCTCAAAAAGGAATGAATATTCGTTGGTTATTCCATCATTGTATATGTCCAGAAAGAATGATATCTTGATAAATGAACACTGATTATTTGTAAGTTGTAATTGCCCTTACAAGAATTGGCAAATCATGGATATGATTGCCTATTGAAGTTCTCTACAGAAGATAGTACTTATGGTAGTCTGCTAATGCATGTGATAAAGTATTGTTTTAATAAATAAATACTAACACTAATTAATACGAAAATTTTTATTATGGATGAGGCACAACTAGTACTAGTAGTATGAGGGGATTTATTAATTTATATTCTGATTCATGGACCCACATTATAGTTTAGATGACTAGTTTAGTTTCCTCAAAGATAATTAATGGAGTACAGTAATATTTTTGTAATTATGATTTGACCCGTACAGGAGAAAATAAAACTCTGTTCAGTTGCAGTTTGTGGGTTTATAAATTGAATACGATTACATAATTAAGAGCAAAACACAAATTTTCTTGACGTCAAGTTATACACAAATAAGAGGTGAGGGTCCTTAGATTCAATCCATCGGATGGAATAGCGGCTGCACCTTTTATTTTTTAAAATAAGGGATAAATTTTCTGAATTAACTACAAAGAAATAAGGTACGTGGCTAAGAAGATAATTAGTGAATTGTATAAAATTTCATTTGAACTTGTTTGCTGGGCCCATATATATTTCAAAATCCGCGCCAATTTCAAAATTATACCCATTTCCTTCTCCGTCGAACTCACGCGATCTATTTCAAAGGCGAACTCGATTTACTCTTTTGTCTTTGAATTTCCCTTCTTCTTCTTCCAATTTCTTCAACAGAGGACAAAGTGATCGCTGATTTTCTCGCAGTAGAATTGCCAGTTGAGTTGAAATGCTTTGTCTTCTCCAATTTTGACGGTACAATACGAAGTAAGTATTTCATAATGTTGTTAGCTTCAGCTATTCAAATCGAAAAGAGGTAATATATCAAACAAAAGGGACATAGACATAAATATTCCGGTTAATGTTTGGTGATTTTCATCCTTACATGACTCCATCAATTCAGTAGGCTGTAATCCATATCGACGAATGATAAATGTGATCGGTAATAATGTGATTTTGATTATGTGTTGTTTCTAATGTATTTTCGCTTTCTCATTGAGGTGAAATCTGTTGACATACATTTTTATCAGGAAATTAGATAATAATGGATGGTTATGCGCTTAAGTCCGTGTCGGACTTGCCTCCTGTTTTCCGTTCAACTTTCAGTTTCAGGTACTACTCTTTTCAGTATCCTATCAATTTAATTTCTATGCGCCTTTTTATATACTAGTGCTAGGGAATTTTATTGTTTGTTTGAGATATTTTTTGTAAAATTTTATTAAGACTTCCGTTCATCAACACTGTCAATTGAATGTTCAAGTGCGCTTATTGTACTACTGGAATCCTTGAAATGAAGAAGTTACACACTCTCCTACTGCGATATGGGCATCACCTGAAATTTGTAAAAGTGGGATATAGAGAACCTCTAGTATAGAGATCGACTTATTAATTTTTTGAGTTAAATAATTGAGTATTTAAATGAAATGTGTGGGATATATATATATATATAGAGAGAGAGAGAGAGGAATCATATACTGACCTCAACTAGTTTAGGGTTGAGGTGTTGTAGTTATTGTTGATGTGACGTAAATCATTTAGGAAGCCACTACACATATACTAGCCACAGAGCTTGTACACTGTTTCCAGACTCCTAGAAATGCCTCAATGCTGATTGCTGGCTCTTTTTATTTGCCCTTGGTCACAAGTCAAACTGTAGAGATGGCTGTTTCATGATCAGCTTCACATCTGCACTAGGCTATCACTGTATTACATTCTTTAGTATCCCAAACTAGTTGATAGTGTTTCAAGTACTGTTTTTCTACATGCAGATATTTTAATTCGCTGCAGAGTGAATGCTTTCCTGCTTGTTTCCTGTCGGATGTGAACATGGTAATTTCAGCGCCAACAGGAAGTGGGAAAACAGTGCTTTTTGAACTATGCATTTTGAGGCTTCTCTCAAGGTTTATCTCAGGGGAGGGAAAATTTATTCACATAAAGGGGTCTCTGAAGGCTGTAAGTTTCTATCAATGTTTTGCACAAGATAACTGAATTTGCAATTTCAAGGAGAATGATCCATTGAATGGAAGAAGTCAAACGTGCTGGAAAACCTTCATTTTCTGATGTTTTAACTGCATGCCTTGTCTATTTTATTTCACACTACCAGCTTATTCAGACTCTCTTTTTGCTACAACTTTTTATCATCATCCTTTGGGATGAAAGAGTTAGTGCACCTCAATAATGCACGGTTTTACTGGCCATTCCTATCCACGTCCTGTAGATTGATATATTGTTTCAAATTGCATATGTCAGGATATTCACAGTGATGTTTGCCACTTTTACCTACTCCTACCCATGCAAAGACAATTATGTAGCCATTGGAAATTTTCATCATCTTTTAGTCATTTAGCACTACTGCAAACTCCTTTTTTCTTCTGATATATAGATATATGTTGCACCCTCAAAAGCACTGATACAAGAGAAGCTTCGTAATTGGAACCAGAAGCTTGGTTCATGGGGGATAAATTGCTTGGAACTGACAGGGGACAATGAGAACTATAAAATCACGGATATACAGGACGCTGATGTAATTCTTACCACTCCTGAGGTCAGACTAAAAATGAAAACCAGCCATCACTCTTTTTCTGTTTCTTGGCTAACTATGTGATTGCCATTGAGTTTGTTATTTTTCTGCAGAAGTTTGATGCTGTGACTCGTTATCGCATAAATGATGGAGGCCTGAGTTTTTTTGGTGATATTGCATTGGTGCTAATTGATGAAGTCCATTTGTTGAATGATCCTCGTGGAGCAGCTTTGGAGGCAATTGTCAGTAGAATTAAAATGCTTTCTCGCAAACCTGAACTGAAATCAAGTGCTCTAGCTAATGTTCGTTTTTTAGCTGTTTCTGCAACCATTCCCAACATTGATGACCTTGGTAAATTTCAAGATAGTTCAAACAAGCCAACATTTCATGATAATCGCTGATATAGTAGTTTGATTGTAAATCTCTCTTTATGCAGCAGAATGGCTCATGGTCCCCAGGCAAGGAGTAAAAAGGTAGAATTCTATATATATGCCATCTTTTTATTAATCAAAGAAAGTATCACTTTAGTTCTGTAAAACACTGTCCAATATGCAGGTTTGGGGAAGAAATGAGACCCGTGAAGTTGACTACCAAAGTTTTTGGTATTTACTTATTCTTACGATGAATGTTCAATTTGATTCAGTCCTGGTTACACCCTAACTCAATTATTCAATTTGTGCTTACTACCTTTATCTTAAATTAGGTGTCATTTTTTGACTTTTTGCTGTTTTAAAATCTAGAGAGTTAAAATACTCATTTCTTGGTAGTAGTTAGGAAGGTGGGCAGGCTATGCTTGGGAGTTTGAATTCCCTTTATAATATTGTTAAGTATAAAACCTAAAAAAGATGGAAGTGAAACTGAGTTCAAACAAAAATATCAAAGCAGGTCCCAGTTAGATCTTTGATTGGATAATATTGAGAACCAACTGCCAAGTAAATGACAAAGTACTTCATTTTGGGAGAGAGTGTACTTTCTGATAAAATGAGACGGAAGTACATTGAGGACACTGAGTCACACATATTGGTATAATGCCTATAAAATGCATCAAGCACCTTTGTAGGAAGTGCATTGACATGCCTCTGGGGTAATCACTGCCTGAGCTTCTTATAAGTTCTGCATTGCCAACCCTCTGTCTGCAGGATACACTCCCGCAAAGAATGACTTTCTATTTGAAAAGGTATGTTGTTTGTTGTCTTTTCTTTTTCAGTTTTCTGTTTATACCTCTGTTCACCCTTTCAAAGTTTTGAACGTCTCCCCACTCCTATCCAGTTTCATGTCTTGCTTTGTCAAATTTTAGAATCTATTTTACAGGATAGCTAGAGATTATCATTATTACACCTTGAAATACCTCTTAATATCTTGACAATACTGTTTGATTTTCTTTTCCAGCGCCTACAGAACTTTGTCTTCGGTAAGCATAAAAAGCTAGTTGTGACATCATACACCTCCTATTTTCAATTTATACTCCCTTACTATGTTCTATTCAATGTTTATAACTAAGCATGAGAGTTTGTACAGATATCCTCATGCAACATTCTAGAGGAAAATCTGCTCTAGTTTTTTGCTCAACCAGAAAAGGAGCACAAGAGGCAGCACAACAGCTCTCTCAGACAGCAATGACCTTTGGTCATTCAAATCCTTTCATCAAAAGCAGAGAGCAACAAGAAAGGTTGAGGGAAGCTTCACTATCATGTAGTGACAAACAAATGCAGTCTTATATTCTTTATGGTGGTATGTTCTATCCTCCCTAACTTTTGTTGCGGCACTATCAGACCCCTGATTGAAAAAAATGTGTTTTTCATTCTCTCTTTTTCCTTTGTACTGGGATGTTGAATATGTAGGTGTATTGAGCCTAGACCCTGAAGATTATTGATTATCTGTGTTATGCAGTTGGTTATCACAATGGTGGTCTTTCCATGAACGACCGCAACCTCATTGAAGGCCTCTTTCTGAATGGTGATATTCAAGTGCTGTGCACTACAAATACTCTTGCCCATGGAATTAATCTACCAGCACATACCGTTGTGCTTAAATCAACTCAGTACTTGTATGTCCACCAGCTATTATCTGATTTGTTCATTAGTCAGATGTCATCTTTGTAATTCTCTCATGTTCTTTCCAGCAATAAGGAAAAAGGGACTTACATGGAATATGACAGATCAACCGTCCTGCAGGCATGCTACTCTTCCCTGGGGTTCCTCTGCTAAGTCATTTGTATTCGGCAATACAAAATTGTACTGTATCTAGAATTCAAAGATGATGATTTCGTCCACACTTGGAAACCTACATCTAAAGTAAAATTATTGTTAGTTCCAAATAAGAGTTATATATTTTCCAACTATTGCAGATGTCAGGAAGAGCAGGTCGACCACCATTTGATGACACGGGAATGGTCATAATCATGACCAGAAAAGAAACTGTGAGTCTTCTATTGTGATACAGATGAGGTTCACTGCATTTTGAAAAATTGACAAGAGTAATTTTATGTTGTCTTTTCTCTTTTCTTTCCGTGCAGTCATCAGTCAGTAGCTAATCTTCTGTACTTCATCTTGATCATTACTGCTAATTTTCCTATCTGAACCTTCTTTTACACATTAGGTTCACTTGTACGAGAATTTATTAAGTGGATGCGAATTGGTGGAGTCACAGTATGTAACTATTCATCTTGTTAGTTAGTGATGCTTTTCGATTTTGGGTGCATCCAAAACGGACTGTGTAACCAAGAAGTTGATGTGGTTTTCTTTCTCTTTAGATTGCTTCCATGTATTACAGAGCACCTAACAGCAGAGATTGTTCAACTGACCGTGTCAGATATAACAGGAGCAATTGAATGGATGAAATGCTCATTTTTGTATGTTAGAATAAGAAAGGTATATCTTCCTGAGCTGAATAATGAGAACATGATCTATCTGCAATTTCTGTAAAATTTTATTCCTAACAATTTTCAGTCAAAATATAGAATCCAGAGAAATATGCAGTAAGGAAGGGGCTAACTGGCGACCGTTTAGAGAGGCATATGCAAGGTGATCAGTGGCACTGGTAAACTATGAAGTTCTTTCAAGTTTATTTAGCCATATGTGCTGACTTAAAATATATATTCCAGATATTTGTGTTCAGAATGTAAATGAGTTGTCAAGGTATCAATTGATTTGGACAGATGAAGATGGTTTCCTCTTAAAGCCTCTTGGTATGGAGATTTCAGAATGCAGTATAGTCTAATATCCATGTTGGATATCATAATTTCTGCCTTGTTTATACGCAGAACCTGGAAAGTTGATGACGAAATATTATCTGAAATTCGACACGATGAAGCACATCATGCAAGCCCCTGGAAACTGTAGCATAGAGGATGCACTTCAAATCATTTGCCGTGCTGAGGAACTTAGCTGTATCTTTTCATACTCTACCAATTAAAATGTTATTACAACAGGTGTTATGTCTCACTTTCCTGTAAAATGAAGGGATACAACTGAGGCGCAATGAGAAGAAGCTCCTGAATGACATAAACATTGACAAAGACAATAGGCTCCGCTTTCACATCCTTGGGGACAAAGAGAAAAGAAAAAAGCGGGTCCAAACCAAAGAAGAGAAGATATTTGTTTTGGCAAACGACTGCCTAACGGGGGACCCTTTGGTCTTTGATTTATCCCTTAGCCAGGTTGTCATCAAGTTCATGTATTATATTACCATGCACCAAAGGCATTGATATGGGCTAATAGTCTTTTAATGATATAGGACGTGAACTCTATATGTACAAATGGCTATAGAATTGCAAAGTGCATGAAAGAGTATTTCCTATACAGGAAGAACTATCGAGGAGCTTTGAGTTCAGCACTTCTAACCAAATCCTTGTATCAAAAGGTCTGGGATGATAGTCCATACTTGCTGAAACAATTACCTGGTATTGGAATGGTGACAGCAAAGGTTTGTAGCTTATATTGATCTGATAGTCCATGTTTTGGGAACAGACAGATTCCTAAGGTTTCTCCTGATGTACACTTATCTTCCTGCATAGGCACTTCATTCAATGGGAGTAAAATCATTTGCCTCACTCTCCGATGCAGATCCAAGGAAAATAGAGATGGTCACTGGCAGAAAATATCCTTTTGGGAATCATATAAAAGAGTCATTACTATCGCTACCCCCAGAAATTGAGATGAGGGTTGAGGAAACTGAGAGCCAAAGGCAAGGGAAGTCCAAGGTTATGGTAACACTGACTAGGTTGTCACAACCTGTTCAAACAACTAAACGACATTATGCTGATATGGTATGGTAATTATAGGGAACATTTCGCCTGTGCGTGATTTTCTACATCACACTTACTTTGTTGTAGAATTTACTCAATGACATTCAGTTGAAAACTTTCTGATAGGTGGTTGGCGTTGAAGAAGATAATCTGGTACTGTTTCATGAGAAAATAAGGTAATAGATTCTTAAATATGGAGTGTGCACTTCAAAATGACATCATTTTCCTTGAAAAAACAAAAGCTTCTCAACAAAGTATGAACATTTCAAAGCATGTTTGTATCAGCTCAAATTTAGAATATCATTATTTTTCTTGAAATTAATAAGGTTCCCAACAAATTATTAAGATTTTCAAAGCATGCTTATGTTAGGTCAATTTTCTAGGTGTCCAGCATATACTTCTGTATGAGTAGTCATACGTCTGATGCCTATCTAATGATTCCCTTTGGCTGTTCTACTTATGAACTAATGGTGTTAAATTTTTCTTTATGATTATTTAGCCACTAGAATGACTTGGAGTTTTTTTTCTTGCTGCAGGGTGGATGAATTTCCTAGGTACTCTTAAAAGTTTGGTCCCCATTTCCAAATCAAGCCTGAGAAACTGCCAAACTATACCAATTAGATTATTAAATTCATGAAATTCTTGTGAATGCCATATTTAGTAGTGATCTTCACTGTTATTATGGTTCTCTTTTAGTGATCTTCACTGTTATTATGGTTTTCTTTTACAGCCCTTATAGCAAGACAGTTATGGTGCCAAGTCCTCAGCAAGGGAAGCTGACTGTTAAAGCAGATCTGATATTTGATGAATTTAGTTAACTCCTCACACATTCTATGTGTATTTTCATTTATGTGTACTGCTTCTCCCCTTGAGTTTTATCTGACTAGATCACATCATTTTTCTGCAGTTGGTGTTGATCTCCATCAAAAGGTTGTATTGATAAACATGGTTGACCATAATTTTGTGATGAAGTACAGAACCAAGCAACCCTCTTCCTTCCAGAACAATGATGCCTGCATCATAGAGGACACACAAGATGCAGCTCAAGCATCATGCCAAGTGTCTCACAGTTTAACTGAAGCTGGTTGGAGCTCAGACATGTGAGAGCTAACTTTCCCTTTTTATGAACGTAAAGCATATGATAACCATGATGATTGACAATATGACTGCTAACTTTTGTAGTTTCTGTTTCTTATTTGGATTATTGGGTCATGAATATTAGACCTTATACAGGAGAGGGAAGTTTGAACTTATAGCAAATTCCATCTGTATTTGATGGCACCATATGAAATAATTGTGTGGTATATGTTTTGGGGAAACTGAAGGTTCCAGATTCTATCGTTCTCTCTTACATGTATGACAGGTTGAATCTGCTTCCACACTGAATACTAACTGGCTTCTTGTTTCTGTTATCAGGCCCAGTTTCAAGCTAATAGATGAAGATCTAGATGAAGGTAGCAATTTAAGCTCTCACATGTTTTGTGTTTAATGTACTTCAATGTGTTACTGACTTCTGCTGCTATATACATCAATGAAGTGGTACTTGCTGCTGCGGTCGAAGATGATGAATGCAGAATCATAAACGAAAATACAATATTTGACCATATACGTGAAAAGGCTAAACACCTCCCTGCTTTGACCTCACTGAAAGGTACATGTTTACCATCATTAGAGACTTTGAATATCATCAGAAAGCGCACTCGCGAGAAGCAGCTTCTTGTTGAGAATGCTGTAGGAGTATCTGAAGAAGTGAGAAGAACCAAAGTCCCATGTCACAACATGGTCATTCAATCTGCACAATATATTGATCTAGAAGAAAATAGACCATTTTCTAACAAAGATCAGAGACCATATAGCCATCACGTCTCTAATGCCATTTACCTGCCTGATGAGAGAGGTAATATACAAAGTCATTGGCGCTAATATCTGTAGATTATATGCAGGCTGACATCAAATTATACTGTTCTAGGTGAGCTTTTCTTTGAAACTGGGAGTGTTCCATCTGAAACAATTGCTGAAGAAATGATATTCAAATATAACCCTATAGATTCTAAGATGTTCCACAGCTTTGAGAATGTGAAGAACACAGAACCCGAGCTACTCAATATGGCCAATGGAACCTGCATAATTCACCAACCTGAGCACATTTCTTCCAGCTTTGGGTTTCAAGAGACAACTCCAACAAAAGTTACGAAAAATGCAGCAAGTAAACAAATTGAAGAGGTTGAGGATCTAACTCTTCATGGATACACCCCTGGTACAAGTGAAAAAACTGATCTTTCTATGGAAACCTCAAGAAAAGATGCAGAGGGAAGATCAAGATTGTTGTCAGCTGCAGATGCTTACTTTATTGGGAATAAAGTTGGATATCCACTACGTTCTCCAAGTTTCAAGGAACAACAGGGCACTTCTTCAGTACAAGTTGGAGAAATCAGTCAACCTAATCCCTTTCTTGGGTTTAAAAGCATTTTTACATTTCTGTTTGAGTGAACATGGTGGTATCTAGGATATGTTGAATCCAATGACTTGATTTGTCAGCTATATTGAGAACTATGCGTTTAAAATTTGTTTGGTCTCCTTTACTTGGTTAGATAAAATTACTTTCTCCGCGGTAATGTTCTTTTAGAGGGTATTGCGTTATGATTTATGACTTATAAGAATTTCTACATTATTAGTATATTCTTACTTGTTATAGGAGGTAACCTGATTTATTTATCAGGTTGCTAGAGTAATGTATTAAGAATGTTTACCTATAGTTATCATTTTGGTGTCTTCGTGGTATTAAAGAAATTTTACATTGTTAGTATAGAAGTTTAACTAATAGTCAATTAAAGATGTACAACTAAAGGGAATTGAGAATTTCGACAATTGGGCAAAATAAATTATAGAGATAAACTAAATCCCCACTTTATTCCAACAAAATGCATTTCACAAGTACAAGATGTTGAAAGATTTTGAGAGGGAAATTGTTTTTTTATCATCAAGTTAATGCATGCATAAAAATTCTTGTATTCATATCAAATAGAATGCATAATTAATAAAGTGTGTATTGAAATACATAATTAGACATACATTAAAAAAGTGCATCAAATAAAGTATTGTAATAATCACTAGCAAACAATTTCTTTTCAATTCTAACTTATAGCACAATCAAAAGAGTATTATTATTTTTGACGTACCTTTAATTTAAAATTAAAAATCATCTGCACTTTCTTGAATTTTTGCGCAAGTCCGAATGGATAAAGAAATTGAAAGAGAGGAGGTGGAGTAAATAATTTCCAAATGGCCATACAAAAGGTAGTCAAATTTCGTAGAATACTGGATGGTTCTCGATTCTCCTGTGGACCACCATAAATAGAGTGAGCTCGTTTTACAGAGTATTTACCCTTTTCGGCGGCTTCTAGTATTCAGCCAAAAACTCTATTTCTCGTGCCCCTGTTATTTTGCGTAACCGTCTCACACCGATCTGCTTGCTAAGGTTTGCTTCTTCCCTTCCTCTGTTTTTTCTCCTCCTTTTTCTTCTTCAATTTATATGGTTATTTGCTGTAGCAAATGATTGCTTTTTGTTGCTTGATACAGTAAAATGCTTGATTTCAAGTTACTATGTGTTTTTTGGCCATATTTCATTGTATGTTTTATTTTCAAAGTGGAAAATGATATTTGAAAGTTAGAGTTGCAGTTGACCATGAATACAAATTAGAGTTGTCTTTGATTATTTTTGAATACTTTGGAGTGAAAAAAGTGATTTTTATTGTTTTTCAAATTGCTAAAATTTCTGGATTTCGGAATTTCATGAAAGTGTTTTTCGGAGTGAAAAAGTTCCATGTCAAACCCTCCATATGTGCGTTGGTGGTTCGACTAAACTCAACAATCTGAAGAACATTAAAAAGAAAAAGAAAACGTCTCTTTAATATCCGGGAAGTCAAATTTGCTTTACGAGAATATACATTAGTTGCTGAGGAAGGATTTGAATTAAGGAAAAGGGAGAATTATTCAATGATTTTTTTACTGTTGCTACTTTTTGTTTTTCTCTTACATTGGAGCTGAGACTACAGCTTCGTGGTTGACGCCTTTTGTTTATACTCCTTCCTTTAAAGAAGGGAAGAAATGGCAGGTTCCCATATTGCACATGCTGCTTACAAGGGTCCAAGTGTAGTGAAAGAGATTATGATAGGATTGCTCTTGGAATAGTTGCGGGAGGTTTGTGGAAGATGCACCATTGGAACAACCAGAGGAGAACTAAGGAATTCTATGATTTGCTTGACAAAAATGAGATCAGTGTTGTGGTGAATGACGAGTAACTTTTCAAGAATTCAATAATTTGCTTCAGCATGAAAGTTTGGCTCATATGGTAAATGAACAATGTACGTTTCAGATAATATTTGAATTTTAATATGTTCGTGATAGTTTTCAGTTGGAAATGTAATTTGATTAGAATGAGGCAAAATGAATTAGGAAATGTTTGACTTGATTTGGTGGGGTGCGCCAGGCCTGGGCAGTAGTGCAACGCCAAGGCGACACATGAAGACCCAAGTAGCAAGCTACTTTGATAGGCCTTCCCCCTTAAAAAATTGAGTTAATATCGTGTGAGCCAATGGCCCACATATCAGATATTAAACTGATAAGAACAGATACTACACTTGATCTTAGCCAAAAGGCCGAGAAAGGTATGCTTTATCCTGGCAATGGGCCTTGATTTTTATAGTAGATCTTGGCTATATAGGTATTAGCTATTTCCGATATGGGATGAATAGACTAATTCAAAAACAATCTCCTTTGCTTTCTCGAATGTTGTAAAAGCTTTTTTAGTTCTTATGTATGAGATTCTGCCTAACAATAAAATGGACACCTGACAGTGATGTTTTGAGTATTGCTTGGCTGGTAAATGGTACAGAATTTGCTATACAGATTTGAACTGATTGGGATGCTTATTTCACTTCAGTGTCATTCTGCGTATCTTCTAAAAAACTCTATAACTGAGCCTAGCATATCTGGCATTTTAGGCTCCCTAACATGAGTTTGTTTTGTGTTTTTTTGTTATCCTGTTTATATTTACTGCATTCGAGCAGGAAGAAATCCCTGTTCTTGGGCTGGCAATTGTTATAAACAAAATTCATAAGAGCTAGTGGCGCACTGGATAGGGAATATGCTCATATATCCTTCTCCACTTAAATGTCGACACATTTGTATGCAGCAGAGTTCAAACTTGTGACGTGAGCATAATCTACACATCACTTGTTACACTCTTATCATGTGGCTATTATGAAGCAGATTATAGATTGCTAAATGAAAGCAGCATGTTTTTTGCTTCCTAAACCGAGAGGGCACTTCTCTTACTTCTATGAGTTTTACACTAGCTAATAGATGCCTCCAGTGCAAGTATATTTGTTGGCCATAGTTGAGATGATTGTTAACATTGTTTGCTTTAATACATGACTTAGCAACCCATTTGTAAGAAGATATTTTGGTATTCGTCACATTCCATCATCAAAGTGAATTATGTAGGAGAGATTATTTTAACTTTATTGGTCGTACTGCGTACGAACTAGGCACAGAGAAAGTGGTAAGCCGTAAGTAAAACTAATTAACATCCTGTCAAATTTATTGGAAGATTAAACAAAAGAGCATTTTTTTTATTTCCTGGTGGTTCTTAAATAATCGAATTAAGTAGAAAAAAGAGCACTAAGTAATGGTATATGTACTCTATTAAATAAATTTATCATTCCTCGGGGATTGGAATTTGGAATACAATGGATTAATTAAGTAAAGGGCCAGAATAGTGTTTGTAGCACATGTGAGGCCTAAATAAAGACAAATGTGAAAATTGGAACTCGATTTGGTGGGGTGCGCCAGGCCCAAGCAGTAGTGCAACGCATGGGCGATGCACAAAAGCCCAGGTAGCAAGCTACCTTGATGGACCTTTCCCCTTAAAAAATTAAGTTAATATCGTGTGAATCAATGACCCACATATCAGATATTAAACTGATAAGAACAGATACTACACTTGATCTTAGCCAAAAGGCCGAGAAAGGTATGATTGATCATGTCAATGGGCCTTGGATTTTACAGCAGATCTTGGTTATCTATGCATTAGCTATTTCCGATATGGGATGAATAGACTATACAAAAACAACCCCTATTGCTTTCTATGAAGTGTAAAGCCTTCTTATGGGAGTATCAGATTCTGCCTAACATGAAATGATCACTTTATCAGTGGATGATTCGAGTATTGCCTGGCTGCTTAATGGTACAGAATTTGCTTTACAAATTACTAAACATTTTGGGATGCTTGTTTCACTTCATGTGATATTGCTGATCTCTAAAGATCCATTGTTATAAAGAAACAGTTTTGCCATTTATGAATAAAAACATTGATGGATCCATTGTAATACAAAGTTTGTAGTAACATTTTATGCACATGAAGTGCAGTCTTTTCCTGTAAATGCCAAAATAACTTCGTGAATTGGAGTATAGTCTTTTCCTTTATTATGATCAACAAAAGAAAAAGTAACAGACTCTCCAAAATTTCTTCAAAATTTTCCTATATGGATGTGTGTATCAGGTCCTCTTTCAGGTTTTATTTTTCGATTTGTAGTATATTTTGAAGAACATATATAAATGCAGTATTTACATTATTCATATTTTTTTACTAATAATGGAGTACTATGTTACACCAATTAACTCTTTGGCAGATTTTTAGTTGACATTTAAGGATAGTATGGTCCATAGACAGTGATGTCCCAACGCTTATCAGTCGAATTGCATATATTGTATTCTCACATCATATCAACTGAACAATAAAATTCACAGGAGTATTGAAAAACATAATTTTCACTATAAAACCTCAACCATTAGTGAAAATTATTAAAATTTCTACAACTATCATATAATCTTTTCAAATGAACAAATTATAGTTCATAAACAAAGTAGCTAAATATCTTAAGGCGCCACATTAATGAATCACATATCTCCATATATTTTTTTATATAATAGATCGATATTTTGTGCTTTTAATTCAGCTCACTTTTTGTTAAATTAGGTCTTGAGCCTAACTCACACCCCAAAAGCTAGCTCAAAGGGAGGAGGATTGCTCAAGCCTTATAAGGAGTCCACCCATCTCATTAACCACCGATGTGGGACTTTTGTCATTCTTTAACACTTTTATTTCCCGGCAACCAAGGAAAATGCAAATTTAATACTTGTCTGATAAGTGATAAGTAGTACTAACATTGAGGGTCTACTCTTTTCTGTTTTTAAAAATATGTTTGTAAGCTCTTTTATGTGGTTGATATATATTTAGTTGACATCGTGTGGTCCAGGAACAGTGAAGTCCCAACGCTTACCTGCTAATGCTATATCTGCCTGGTCCACCACCATCGGCCAAGTGTAAGCACGAATATAATATTTCGTTCGTTTCAAGTTATGTGATATTATTTAATTTGATTTTTAAAATTTATGATCTAAAATATTCTTTAATTATCTATGTGGTCATAAATTATTTCATTGAGGAAAAAAGAGGAATTTAAATTAAATCTCTAATTATAAAAAATAAATAAACTAGGATATATGAACTAAAATAAAAGTGTGTTACGTAAATTTGAGACAGGGAAATACTATCCTTCAATAGCAAGCGCTTATCAGCGGAATTACGTATATTGCATTCTTACCTCATGTCAACTGGTCAATAGATTTTTTCGACATTCTTCTAAATAATTATTGTCATTTATTTATCATTTAGTTTCAATGATACACCTATAGGCTATAGTTTCTCATCTATTGCCTCGAGGTTAATTAGGTTTTGTAGTAAAAGTATAGAATGTGATATGTGGGTTAGATGCATGTCACAGTTAAAATCTTGTTGCAGATTTTTTAATTATTAAAAAATATATATATTAATTTTGAAAATTTTACTCTTGATTCAAAATCACAAATAAGGTAAATCTGAATTGTATTGTAAGTCCTACCATCCAAAAAGGATTTATTCTTTTTGTCTAGTTAATCCTCTTATAAAATTTATTTTGATAGTTCAATTGATTGATTACCTAAATTTTTAACATGTTGGTGAGAGTTCGATTTCCATCCTTGTCATTTTCTCCCCTATATTTCCTGGCCTTACCCGCAATTTGGGGGAAAAAAATATAAGAAAAGTCTATTCTTGGTAGTAAATACTGTCTATATTCACAACAACAAAATTAGGTAGTTGAGGTAAATGAATTTAGTCGGCATTTGGTAGCTCAAAATGGGGTCCAAATGAACCGGCTATATCCACATAATTTAATTATATGATGGCATTTCATAATGACAAAAGGCCAGGACAACGAATTAACTTTAAGCAATTCATGCACCTCTTTGAAAATGATACAGTAGCTATGCTTCTGTCTAACACTTTCTTAGGGGTGGCAAGGTTGGATTGGATCGGATTTGGATGGATTGAGTAAAAATTGTTTGGTTTACAATCTACCCAAATAGAATATAGATAAATATGGATTTGGTCAAATATGATTTGGGTAAAATGGTTCTAACCCATTTAAAAAAATCTGTTTTCCAAAAAAAAAAATTACCTCCTCCCCTGGG
>JAJOOE010008304.1:0-13467 GCA_036250405.1 Solanum raphanifolium | reverse complement strand
TCACTCCCTCTGTGCTCTCCTCTCTCGCTTTATACAACAGAAGTGTATAAATTGCGTTTCTGTTTGTATAAAGCGAGAGAAAATTGTATATACACATGCAAATACATATATATTCGTCCTATACACTTATAATTATACAATAAAAATATTTTCCTGCCCAGTTCTCTTGTGCCTTTCTCTCTTTCTCGTTTTATACAACAAAAGTGTATAAATTGCGTTTCTGTTTGTATAAAGCGAGAGAAAATTGTATATACACATGCAAATACATATATATTCGTCCTATATACTTATAATTATACAATAAAAATATTCCCCTGCCCAATTTTATGTTTGTATAATGAAATTATACAATTCTGAAGAGGAGCCAACGAATTATACAATTGATTCTTTTTGTATATATGTATAGCGAAATAGACAACTTTTAATTGTATATGTATAGCGAATTATACATATACATATGTTTGCTATGAAGCGCAATTATGCAAACTTTGCTATAGCATACAAATATGATTTTTTTGTTTGCTATATGTGAAAGTTACTCTTCTAGTTTTCCACACATAGCAGTAGAATTCTAACCCTACCTAACAAATTATTAAACCTATATATTTCAAAAAATAAAAACGAGAAAAAAAATAATTCTAACTAATACCGTGCCATTAAAGTAGGAAAATATCCCTTCCATAATTATAGGTTTTTATAATTATGGTATGGTTTATTTAATCGACTATTCTTATTGGTATGGTTTATTTAATCGACTATTCTTATTGGCATTATTTTGATATATTTTTAGGTAACATTTACGGTATGAAATGTGGTATGATTACTGAATTAAACTATGTGATTTTGTATAATTGCTTTAGTGTATAATATTGATATAAAGTATGATTTCGCACTATTTGTGAACTTGTGAGTATATATTGGTATGAATTGATATATAATTTCATATACATATTTAGTAAAATTGTATTATATTGATATAATTTCATATAAAATTTACTATACAAAATGTGATATAATTTATGAATTAATATCATAGGTGGTTTGTTTAGTGTAAAATGTACAACTGATTTGATGTATAATATTGATATATATTGTGATTTTATATTATTTGTAGACTTGTCAATATAAATTGGTATAGTTTATGGTTTGAAATGAACTATATAAAATAAAATTTAGTCAGAAGTATTATATTGATATGTTTTTATGTATTACTGTATGGATTTTGGTATATTTTTAGGTAACATTTACAATATGAAATGTGACATGATTACTAAATTAAATTATGTGGTTTTGTACAACCATTTTAGTGTATAATATTGATATAAAGTATGATTTCGTACTATTTGTGAACTTGTGAGTATAGAATATGGGCTGATATATATTGAACTATATTATATTGATATAGCAATAATTTCGTATAACATTTACTGTATGAAAATATGGTATGATTAATGAATTAATACCATATATGATTTGTAGAGTGCAAAATGTATAACTGATTTGATGTATAATATTGGTATAAATTATAATTTTATATTATTTGTAGACTTGAGAGTATATATTGGTATGGTTTATGGTTTAGAATGAATTATATAAAATACAATTAAGTCAAAAATATTATATTTTATATTTTTATGTAAATTTTACTTTATGAAATGTGGTATGACTACTGGACAAAACTATGTGATTAGTACAACTGCTTTTAATGTATAACATTGGTATACATTATGATTTCGTACTATTTTCTGAACTTGTGAGTATATATTGGTATGAATTAGATTCAGATATAATTAGTCAACTGTATTATATTGATATAATTTCATATCTAACATTTACTATAACAGACTTAATGTATAATATTGGTATAAATTATGATTTTATATTATTTGTATACTTGTGAGTATATATTGGTATAATGAACTATATAAAATACGATAGATGTTGAATGATGTATTTAAAAATAAGACCAATCAAATATATTATTTTGATATTTGTTTACTCTTCGTCCAAAGTAAAATTATCCGTCGAAATAATCAACTTTCAAGAAACACGACAATCTTTTATAACTATTTGTTCACTCTTGATCTTGCTTTGAGTTGCTATTCAGAATAACTTCTCTTCTAATATTTGATCCACCAAATTTGCTTCCAACAGTAACTGTTTCTTAAGATGATCAAACGGAGACTCCTTAAATTATTGAAATTGCTTATCGTTGAGGCGTTCCCTAAGATGATCAAAAACATTGATAGAGAAACGCCAATGAGTATATCTCTTTTTTTCCTAAAGTAATAAAAATGTACTTTTAAAAAAGGCCAAAAAATAAAAAAGTACAACAATCACATAAAATGAATAAAATTATAAATACTAAATTATTCATTGAGTATATGCTTTTGATATAAAAATTGGTAATAAGAAAAAAATTAACCAAATCTAATCAATAATGACCTGATTTAAAAATAAATTAAGAAATGCCATTTTGATACACATTATATACTCGCATACAATATTAATTCACATTGATGTATTAAATTGGTATAACATTAAATTTTTTTTTGGGAGTGGGGTAAAAAACATGATAATGTATTTTAAAGGTCTACTTCATACTCACACCCACAAATAATAAATTCAATTTTTTATACCTATTTTGCAGACAAATGAACATAACTCGAGTTCATACAAAAATTTATGCGGAATATTTATCAATCAATAAAAATAACAAGCAAGGTTTAAAAATATTTTTTTTTTTATAAAAATATGAAAAAAGATTGAACTTCTTCTACCTTTTGAATAACTTTCTCTTTTTGGGAATTTGATTTCTTCACGCGCACACAATTTTTTTATGATTGTGCATTGAATTAAAAAAACACGGATCAATGAGAATGAAGCACACACA
This sequence comes from Solanum raphanifolium, assembly GCA_036250405.1. Lineage (NCBI taxonomy): Eukaryota > Viridiplantae > Streptophyta > Magnoliopsida > Solanales > Solanaceae > Solanum > Solanum raphanifolium. Next base: position 10,574 of record JAJOOE010008304.1, on the reverse strand, counting down.
AATTTGAAAAGGGGGTGAACTTTCAACATCAAAAGTGAAAAATCTGTAAACATTAATATGGTAGAAAAATATTTTGGAGAAGATTATGGAGATGGTTGAAAAAATTGTACATTAGTTGAAATTTTTGCCTTTTTAAGAGACGTGTGTAGTATGCGGTTTCCTAGGTACGTACTACTCCAAAAATTGCACGCTTCTTATTTGCACTGAAGCAAAAAAAATATAATTATTCAATAATTCAAATATAATTCAATTAATTATTAAATAATCCAAATCTGTCATCACTAGTAATTATTTTGTTATATTACTAATTTCTAATTAGTAGGTATATAGGTTGTAATATATGTTCTTATATGTATATGTGGATTAATTTTTCCCTATAAGAAAATGATATATACATGTATCCTACGTGGCATAATATATATGTAGGACACACAGTTGATATGTAGGACGTCACGTAAGATGAATGTGTCTATTTGTTCAATTTTATACAAATTCAAGTGTCTACTTATATACATTCAAAATTAAAAAATATAGATATATATATTAATTGAGGTCAAATTAAAAAGAACGTTTATATGTTATGCGATCTTATAAATAATTGGCACAAAATCATTAATCGATGACAAAATCTAAATGACGTCCATAGAAAGGGATATCCAAAAGAATTTTGACTTTTGGCGACGTGCTTAAAAAAAAAACTTCAAAAAGGTGCCAACTCATTATTCTATTCTATAAAGAAAGAAAAATATCAATATTATTAAGTATATTATCCTTATTTGATACCCAATGCAATTGTCGATAGAGTTGTTCACTTTACCATCCTTTTATCATGCATGATCGTCGTCATCAGTCATCTAATATTGATAGTTACTTTTAGTGTTGGAATCAGAATTTTCTTAAAGAAATGTCAAAATATAAATAAGTAAATTCATGAAGAATTCAAGGGATATCAATATCATAACACACACACACACACATATATATATATAATAAATAAATTACCTATCTATACAATATAGTTTTCTAACGAAGGGGTGTCAACAGTGGGGGATCCAAAATTCTGTGGAGGGGGTTCGAAATATAAAGAAATAAACATGTGAAAATTACAAGATGAAAAACTGAGTGAGATAGAAGGAAACTAGTAATCTGAATCCAATAAGTTTAATTTGCCTTGTCATGCCGCGTTTAATTTTTTTTACTTTTACCCTATTTCATTGAGCTTTTAAAAAAAATATTTCTTGTGCTTTTTTTCTCTTTTATATTGCAGTGTTCTACTCTATTTTTTGATTTTTTTAAAAAAATTCTACCACTAAGATATTATAATATATATTCATAAGATAAATAATTGACATCGTCGATTTTTAGTTCATTTAATTCAATTTACTAGGTTAGTCATTCGTGAAAAAGACAAATGATGAATAGAACAAATAAGTTTAGTTTAGTTTTCATCTTTTTAAAATCGAACTAAAAAAAATAAGAAAGAAATACTATAAAATTAAGGAGGAAAATCAATTAATTAGATTTTATTAAAAGATTATTCACGACTTTTAAATTTTTTAGTTTTAACTGTAATTTAATTTATTTTATATAATATTTTTTGTAAATCAATTTCAAATTTAATAATAATTCATTGTTAGTACATGGAAAGAGACTTATGTAGAAATAAAATGAGTAGTATAAACAAGAAGAATAAAAGACAAAAGTATCTAAAATATGTCTAATAAATTTAAACAAAGATAAATTGAGAAAAAAAATAGCATAGAGAGAAAAATAGTGATAACAGAAATAATAAGTAAACTACATAAATCTCACTACTTTAGATCCTAATTACTAGGAATCCCTTTAGTTTTTAGTATTACTTTCTATACCATTTTCGGCTATCGGATACATGTAACATACACCGTTAGATACATGTATCTAGCAGATTTAAAAGGACGAGATTCATGATTTATTTGATTTGAATTAAATTTTGTAACTTAATTCCTCAATTAAAGGAGTAAATGATGAGGTATTAACAAACAAAACAGATTTAGGGGATCCTTTTGTATCAACTATTATCAGTTTTAATATGAAATCTAAATCATAAACATTAGTAATTCTGAAATTGTAAACTTCATCTTCTTTTTTGTTTTACTTTCAGTCTTACAATATTATCAGTTTTAATATGGAATCTAATCTTGTTGTGGGTTACTAGCTACGTACTACCAGCCACGTTCTTTCTGCATTTAAAGTTCAAGAAAAAACCCTTCAATCTAGTCACCAACTATGAAGGAAATTCCAACTTAAGATACTCAAATCTAATTCAAATCTTTATAGGAAAATAAATTATTTAACCCTTAATAGTGATTTGGTGTTAAGGTATTCGGGTTGATGAATCTCTAAAATCGAATATAAAAATTATAGAAGGAAATAAGTTACACCCTTTAATTCAAAGTAATAAATTGTGTATCTCGACTTTTAAAACCAATGGATACATGTATCTCGCGAGTAATGATACATCTCAATGACCAAATATTCGAAACTTTAAGATACAAAGGAAGGAATTGATGAAGAAGATGAAGTTTACAATACTCAAATACATGAAAGTAGTGAAAATCACAGTATTGTTGAGGCATTCGAGCTCATGAATCTTTGAAATTGAATACGAAAATTATAGAAGGAAATAAGTTACACCCTTTAATTCAAAGTAAAAAGTTGTGTATCTCGATTTTTAAAATCGATGAATACATGTAACTCGCAAGTAATGATACATGTATCTCAATGACGAAGCATTCGAAACTTTAAGATACAAAAGAAGGAATTGATGAAGAATATGAAGTTTACATTACTCAAATACATGAAAGTGGTAAAAATCGAGATACATTAGAATATGAGCGAAAAATTGAACAAAATGTAAATGACTATCTTGGAAGGAGCGAGTATGGTAGGTCCTAAAACAATATCATATGACATTCATTGTCGCTTCCATAGTTCTTTGAGAATGATGGCCTCTCAGCATGATCAAACAACTCTCCATCAGTGCTTTCCATTCAGGATCACACCATGGTTATCAATAAGTAGTTATGAATGTGTGAATTACATGGGGGTGGGGGTTAGATACATATCGGAAAATGGGATTGGGATGGAAAACGATGATGTGATGTGATAGAAAGAAAATTTTGAATTGTTAGTGTCCCATTAATTAAGGAGATTAGATTTTAAGATAATTATTTATTTTCATGTTTAAGGGATTTGTGTATCTAATTTAATTTTTAAAATATATGGTATAATTATCAAAAAGTGGTATTAAATGTAAAATTTGTAAACTAGAGATAAAATATGTATATATGGTAGTGAAGTATGTCTTATTAAGTAGGTTTTCCTAATAATAAAGCTTTACATTGAACAAAAAACAATGAGGCATTTCATTGAGTTAGGATTTGATCCCGAAACCAGAGCCCATTCAGCCTTCTAAAACCAATGAAATGGAGTTGGATTTGAGCCCAAAACAAGATAAGAGCCCATTCATCCTTTTAAAGCCAAAAAAAAAAAAAACAAATGGGAAAATAAGCTAGAATCGAACCCAAAACATTTCGGTCAAAGTTGAACCCCTTAGCCGTTGAGCCATGCTTCTCTTTTGTATTGAGAGGGTTCATTTTAATATATGTACTCGTAAAATCAGAAATTGTAATTTTTCGACGAGGAGGTTCGGGTGAATCTCTGACCTCCACGTGGGTCCGGCCCTGGGTGTCAAGAGTGCATGTTTGTTCTCCTAGAGACCTTTGCCTTCTATGAACTATGACAAAGAAATAACTTAATTGGGTAATTATTTTCATGGACTAATCATACATTGAAGTACTGAATATAAGACATATATATATATATATATATATATATATATATATATTTGTTAACCATGGTTAAGCGATATATGTATCGTCAATTAAAATTTTAAGTCTTGAGATTAAATTACTTAATTTGACACAAACATTTAATGTAGATAAATATTATTTTGTTCTGTCGTAGTTGTTTTATATCATTTTCAAATGAATTAACAATAATAAAGTTTTCAACCTATTGCTTAATTGATATTTATAATACAGTAATAATACGAAATAAAGAAATATAATATATTAAATGTACGGTGGGTGCTGTATATTTTAGCGATATTATAATATTACTATTTTTGTTCTTGTTACCTAGTAATGACCAAATTATTATATTTTTTCATAAGTTGACAAACAAATATAAAATAAAATAAAAATGTTCATTTTTTCTAAATGACAGGTATTGTAATAATTAAATCTACCAATTATATATTCTTCCAGCTTTGAAAATATCTCATAGGACTATATGTTGTGTTTTTTAATTGCAAAATATAAATTATTAACCATGTGGAAGAACAGGATTGTATTTAATTGTTTTCTTTAATTGAAAAAAGTAAACGTGGATCTTATAAGATTTTAATAGTAATTAAAATAATTTAAGATAATTTAAATTACATACACTGACCATATGAATTTTTTTAAACTTGCAATTTATATGTAATACCAATTACATGACTTGATTGTTTTGATGTTTTTTTTTTTTAAAAATAAATCTTGTGAAGCTAGAATTTCACTAAGGAGATTTAAAATATAAAGAAGTAAACACATGAAAAAATCAACTGAATTCAACATTTACTATATATACATGCACATAATACTAACTTTATATATACAATACAAATTTTCAACGCCTTGTACTCCTAGCTAACTCTGCTCCTGCCGTCAGCGTATACAACTTAAACTCAATATTTTTATAAATACAATAATAGCTAGCATGTCTTCATATGCTTATTTAAGGGACCACACTACCATTGTTAAATACAAAAATCAATCAATCAATCTTCTTCCTCAAATTCTTGAAAAAAAAAATGGATTGGGAATTGAATTATTTTTACATACTTTGTTCTACTATAATCTTTTTATTAGCTTTTATCTTCTTGATTTACCAAAAAAAATCATCTTTTTCTAAGTACAATTTACCTCCAGGACCAAATGGATTACCAATTTTTGGTAACATGTTTGATCTTGCTGGATCAGAACCATACAAAAAAATTGCAAGTTTAAAAGACAAATATGGCCCTATTTTGTGGCTAAAAATTGGTCCCTCAATAAACACAATGGTAATTCAAACAGCAAATTCATCAAGTGAATTATTCAAGAATCATGATGTTACATTTTCAGACAGGAACATAGTTGATGTTAATTTAGCACATAATTTCTATAAAGGGTCAATGTCTTTAGCTCCCTATGGTAATTATTGGCGATTTTCAAGGCGAATTTGTACCGTGGAAATGTTTGTACATAAAAGGATAAACGAGACAACACTCATTAGGAAAGAATCGATGAATAAAATGCTTGGATGGATCGAGAAAAAGGCGACCTCGGGAGGAGGGGTATTAGAGGGGATTGAGGTGACACGTTATGTGTTTCTAGCATCGTTTAATATGTTAGGTAACTTGATTTTGTCTAAGGACTTAGTGACGGATCCAGAATCTGAACAAGGGTCAATGTTTTTTAACGCGATGTTAGGGATCATGGAATGGTCTGGCGTTCCAAATATTTCGGATATTTTTCCATGTCTAAAAATGTTTGATATACAAGGTTTAAGAAAAAATATGAAACGTGATATGGGAAAAGCTATAGAAATTACTAAGAAATTTATTGAAGAGCGTATCGAAGAAAGAAAGAAAGGTGAAGAAAATAAATCAATTAAAGATTTATTGGATGTTTTGCTTGATTTTGAAGGAAGTGGAAAAGATGAACCAGCTAAATTATCAGAACATGAAATCACAATTATTATAGTGGTAACTTCTTTACTCTCCTCGTCTCAAATTATCTATCGTAATTTCTAATTATTTTTTTTAAAGAGAGATATTTTTGCCGTTCAATTGTTTTATGATGTGATATATAGTTAATCCTGAGATTTTGCATAGGTCCTAAATTTTATTCTCTCTGTTCTACTTTATGTGATATGATTTGGCCTGCAAAGGTCATATATTGACTAATTTTTAGTGTGAACTTAAACGTACATCTTCAATTTTTTTTCTAAATAAAATATACATATATAAAACAAGTACTTTATAGTACAATAATGAACAATTCAAAATATTCAAAAGTAGTAAAATATATATGGTTAAAAATGTTATTTGGCTCTCAAAATAATAAGTGTCACATAATATGAAACAAAAGGTGTAGTACTTTATCTTGAAAGAATTTGACTTATATACACGCGAGTGTAAAGAATTTTACATAATTATATTATTTTTATTTGTTGTAACATGTAACTTAATAACCTCATTTTCAGTATTACAAATCTTGTTTTTATAGAGAATTTCCTATACATATTTATCAGGTTGTGATGTAATAGTATAAAAGTTCTTTAGACTGATGATGTATATAAGTTATACTTGAAATTTGCTTTGCATATGAAATTTTCTAGGAAATGTTTCTAGCTGGAACAGAGACGACTAGTAGTAGTGTGGAGTGGGCATTGACTGAGCTATTGCGCCATCCACAAGCAATGGCCAAAGTGAAATTAGAAATTTCACAAGTAATTGGTCCTAATGAAAAGTTCGAAGAGCGTGATATAGACCGTCTACCTTATATGCAAGCCATTCTCAAGGAATCGTTACGTTTACATCCTCCACTCCCTTTCTTAATTCCAAGAAAAGCAATTCAAGACACAAAGTTCATGGGGCACGACGTACCAAAAGGGACTCAAGTGCTTGTGAATGTCTGGGCAATTGGAAGAGATCCTGAATGTTGGAACGACCCTTTTGAGTTCAAGCCTGAGAGGTTTCTTGAATCAAAAGTAGACGTTAAGGGGCAAAATCACGAGTTAATTCCATTTGGTGCTGGACGAAGGATGTGCGTTGGCCTTCCTTTAGGTCATCGTATGATGCATTTCACGTTTGGATCGTTGCTTCATGAATTCGATTGGGAGCTTCCTCATAATGTTTCTCCTAAGTCCATTAACATGGAGGAGAGTATGGGAATTACAGCAAGGAAAAAACAACCTTTGAAAGTGATACCAAAAAGAGCTTGATATTAGTTGTGTATTTATAAGTTCTCATGAATTAGTATTGGTTTGGTTGAAAGTCATTGAGATTGGTAGTCTCTTATATCAAATCATGTAAATTTATTAAGGTTTGAATGATTTAATGAGTTGAGAATGTATGTTAATTGATCATGATTAAGTGTTCAAAGTCTATGTACAAACACGTGTTATGTATTTATTGATTTGATATAAACACTAGATGTGAATAAATACAATATAGAACTAATAGAGTTGAAGCAATATATCATACTACCCTTTGTTACCACCTTTTATACTGACAACCGATAAAATTTGAGTTTTTTGAGTCTGAGCGAATTTGAAATTCTACTACTAAATATATTATTTATATTTGCTTTGTGAATCTTTGAATTAAAGTTACTGAATTTAGATAAACTCACCACATGTACGCTACATCTGCCATGATGTTTGATGAAGTCCTACATGTGGAAGGAAAATAGTTTTCCAACACATTACTACGAAAATTACATTTTTATTATAACTTGTATTTAGGGACAAAATTTAAAGAGTTACCACAAAAAAAAAAAAGACTATATTGTGCAAATGATCCAATACCATAGCTATTGCTCACATTGTGACTGAAATTTTTTATTTTTACCTAAATAAAAGTTTGGTTTATATGATTTGTATTAAACTATCCAAATGGACCAAAAATGTTTCTAATGGGCTAATGTTTCTCAAATATTTGAAATATCTTCATAAAATTACTTGTATGAACTCATATGTACTTATCTAGTATGTATATATATGTATATAATAAATGTATAATTAATGACATCTCAAAATAAAAAAAAAAACACCACATACATTGAATCATGCTCAAAGGGATACATTACAATTTGAACTACAACTTTTTATGTACAAACATGGTATAGCCTTTAATGGAATTGCCTTCTTCAAAGTCATCCCCATTCTTTCATTCATGTCCAAATCTTCTGGTTTTAATCCATTAGCTAAAACCCAATCAAATTTGTGTAGAACTGACCCTAAAGTAATTGGTAACATACAAGAAGCAAGGGGAACTGCATATGTTATTTATTGAGTTTTAGTTATCATATTACTTTGTTGTTACTAATCTTTTTTTCTGAATGTTTTGTACTGCTTTTCTTATTAATTAACACGTTTTCTTTATTGTTGTATTTTTTTTATCACTACTTTGATTTGTTACATTTGAGCCAGAGATGTTTCGAAATGTTGTTAAAAAGTCCCACATCAGTAGAGGGATGGGAATATGGTCTCCTTATATGGACTTAGAGAAACCTCCCCTCATGAGCTAGCTTTTGGGGTTGAGTCAGACCTAGGTGCCATATTTTAACATGGTATCAGAGCCAGAGCCAGACCCATTCCAATTTGTTGTTCACCGATGGTGGGCCCCCATTTAGAAGTGTTCACGCTCCAATTGAGGTCTGGGCGCGCCGGACAGTGTTAAAAAGTCCCACATCAGTAGGTTGATGGGAATTTAGTCTCTTTATATGAACTTGGACAAACCTCCCTCATGAGCTAGCTTTTGAGGTTGAGTTAGACCTAGGTGTCATATTTTAACAAATGTTTCTCCACTTCACGAGGTAGAGATAAAGTCTACATACATTTTATTTTGCTTAAACTCATTGATGAGATTACATTGAATATGTTGTTATTGTTGTTGTATACACAATGTAACAAATATGATATTCTCATAGATTATGTAGCAGACCGGTTCGACCCGGTTCTGTAAATATAAAATTATTTATCCTATTCTTTTTCATATCTCTTGTATTTTTTTGTTTATCCTTTTGTATGTTTTATATATTAATTTCTTCAACTTGTTTATTTGTATAAATCTTTTAATTTATTTTAAAAACTATTATTGCTCTGTTTTTTCATATTGTTTTGTCCAGCTTTCTATAGTTTGTCATTTTTCCACTTCTGTCATTCTACTTTCTTTGCATTCCACTTGTGCGCTACTACAAAAAATACTATTTTCCCATTGATTTGTCACTAAAATATGTTCGATGGTTAACTCTCCCTCCCCACGCACGCACGCACACTTCAATATTTCAGTGAGAATCTATTTCTTACCACACGTTTTCCTAGTGAACTGATTTGGTGAAAAACAAATAGAAAAAATCATATTTTATAACATAAATTTTTTATTAATGTTAAAGTAGAAGGAAGCTGACGATTGAACATGTCAAAAGAACATGTCCAACGAAGCTGACTGACGTGTCTACAACGAAGTGTTGAAGATGAAGGAAGCTGATGATTGAAACATGTCAAAGGAACAGGTCCAATGAAACTAACTGACGAGTTTACAGCACTACTGTAGAATTAGAATCGCACTAGGATTAGACTAATTATATTTATTAGGATTATATTTCGTTTAGAATTATATTATGATTAGGATTGTAGTACAACTAGGATTAGATTATTTATAATTGCATTATTATTATTATTATTATTATAGTAGTAGTAGTAATAGGTATTGTAGTAGGACTCTAAGTATAGTTAGCTTAGGACTCTACAATTCTCTCATCTATAAGGAGCTTGTAACTCAACATTATTTTGATCAATACAATCATTGATTTCTCTAATCCTAGACGTGAGATTTCTACATGGTATCAGAGCATAAAAGCTTTTCTGCACTCTGAGTATTGATCAAAAAACACGTTGCAATGACACCTTCTACCAAAAATATGTCGACCTTCTCACTTCACCACCTCATTACCGCTTGCTTCATTAAACTTAAGCCAACAAACTACTTCATATGGAGGACACAAATATCTCAATTGATTCATGTGTTGAAACTAACGTATTTCCCATACTGCTGGAACTAATGTTTGTTGGTGAGGGCTATACACAGTATTGTGAAACATCTGGTGCATTAGGTTATGGACTAAATCATAGAGTTTATTGGAAAAGATCTAAGAATGACATGACCTATTCTACCAGCATTGTTGACAACACAAGCAGTTGTGATTGTAACTCTTCGGAGATGGGGAACACATGCTTAGTTATTCAAGATGCCAATGTTGTTATTCTTCACAATTTGGCTGTCCTTGAGGCAAACTGGCTCAACTGGTTGGTAGATCAAATGCACAGAGGTGTTGCCTTGGCAATTGGAGTTTCTGGACAGGACTTCAGTTGGGATGCTAACATGGATAGAGATAACAATGACAACAATATTGTCACGACCCGGGAGCACCCCCAAGTCGTAACAAGGCGTACTCGACCCCGAAGGGGTCTTATACAAGCCACATAGTCATTCATTGCATTCAATAATGAAAATAGTGCGGAATAAAAAAACCTATTTACATCCACACATTTAAACTTCTTAAAACAACTTTAAAAACACACAGCGAAAGTCTAAGTCTCACATGGCCATCTTAGACACAAACAAAAACATAAGTAGGGACACGACCCTTTACAATCAAAAGAAGTCTATTACATGAACAAAAGAACTTAAAAGTCTTATCCTCGAATCCATGAGGACATAC
>JAJOOE010008303.1:0-19105 GCA_036250405.1 Solanum raphanifolium | reverse complement strand
GGTAAAAAGACAAAAACGATTATTTTCAATATTTTCCCGTCGGCTAATTCGTAACAGCACTGTATAGGTTACTAAACTAGTCATAACTTTTTACTCAGATATTGGATTGACGTGAAACTGGTGGGGTTGGAAAGTAGATTCAATTATCTTTAAAGTTGACCTAAGCAGAATCTTACTTCAAAACTTAATGAAACTTCAAGAACACTTATCAAGAACTCTAATCTTTAAATTTCAAGAACGAAATTACGCTGAATAAATCATGATTGGTGTGTGGGTGAAAGAACCCAACACTATGAAAGCTTACATACCTCTTAGGGATTAATCCCATGGTGAAAATCCGCAACAAGATGCAAGAGTCTCGACGAACGCTTGATCCTCTCCTCTTTTCTCTTCTTTTCTCTCAACTAAAACCCTAGGCGTAAAATAGGATTACAAAACTGAACCTAATAGTATTAGACCCTTAAAATATTACTAAAAATGAATTAAATCTGATTGGGTAAGGAAAAGACCAAAATACCCCTTACTATTTCCGGTTTTGACTTTCCTTAACTGTACAGCCTAACTTCAAAAGGCCATGGCTCACTCATCCGACCTCGAAACTTATCAAACTCAACGGTGTTGGAAAGATAATTCAAAGATATTTCCTACGGTAACTGGTAGAACGCCTAAATCATCCTGAGCTACGAGTTATGGTCGTTTGAAGTCAACCCAAAACTCATACTTAGCTTAACTTGTAAAATTTCAGATTTTGCTATTTCCAATTTAATTCTTTTTGGAACTCAAGATGCTACATCTAGTGACCTTAACACTTAAGAAATTTTAATTCCTCGGTAAAATCCTACTCACAACGAAGAACGGTTCGGGTCTTAGTTCGAAATTTTTTTTTTTCTGGGGTGTTACATATTTTTTCTTTAAAAAACAAATAAATATTTTAGATTATATGCTATTATATAGTATATCAATAGTATATAATTTAGAGTGCAAGTCCAGTAACGTAAAACATGAAGCTAACGTGGAAGGGAGGCTTAATATACAGGTTATCCAAAAAAAAGAAGTTTCAAGTATATATTGGGTCTATTATCCAGTGAAATAGGGATATTGATGAGAATGTCACTAACCGTATTGGTGCAGGGTGGATGAAATACATGCTCGTATCTAGAGTCTTGCATGATAAGAAAGTTCCACCCAAACTTAAAGAGTATTGGTTAGTCAAAAACTCGTATATACGGAAGATGAGAGTGGCGAAGATGAGGATGCTATGATGAATGTGTTTGCATGCTAGGAGAGATAAGATTAGAAATGGTGATCTTTGAGACAAGGTGTGAGTGACTTCGGTGGAGGACAAGTTGCGGAGAGTGAGGTTGAAATGGTTTGGACATGTAATGAGAAGATGCATGGATGCACTAGTGTGGAGGTGTGAAAGGTTGGCTAAGGATGATTCCATGAGAGTAGAGGTAGACCGAATAAGTATTGGGGAGAGGTCATTAGATTGAACATGGATAATTTCAGCTTACCGAAGACTTGACCTTAGTTAGGAGATTGTGGAGGACACAAATTAGGATACAAGGTTAGTATGCAAGAATGATCATTATCTTGTTGTTTGCTCATACTAGCAGTTGTAGTATTACTTTTGTAGTTCCATGTCCTTTGATTTTTGTTACTATCTATTATTTCTAATACTTCAACAATCGTATTGTTTTATTACAATCCGTTATCTTGTTAATATTTGTTATATCTTGTTTTTTCATTATTTCTTTTATGGACTGCTTTGAATTATCTTTTTCATTATTGAATCAAGGGTTAATTGGAAACAACTTCTTTGTTTCTAATATAAGGGTGAGGTCAACGTACACTATAGTTTTCTCAAACTCCAATTTATGGAACTACATAAAGTATGTTGTTGTCGTAATACTATTGAATAGTAATTTGTAACTTATGAATCATTCAATCAAAAATAGCATTTGTATTATTACTTTATATTCCTTCTAGTCCAAAATAAATATTTTTTTGTGGTTCAAATGAATTAATTTTTCAAAATTCTTTTCTTTAATAGTGGGGGTTTTCAACTATTTCTAATTTTATGAGAGTTTGAAAAGTAGAAAGGGGGAATATTGACACATTAGCATGTAACTAACCTTTTTAAGGATTGTAAACTTCATTTATTTTGAACACAAAAATATATTTTTACTAATACATACATCACAATGCTTCCATTACCATACATACCTTATTCATCATCTCTATGTAATTTAAATTTATTTTTGAAACGAACACTAGGGTATCAAACGGGTAAATTGAATCGGATATGATAGATCAAAAATAAATCAAATAAAAATAAAAATTCATATTTAACACGAATAAAAAATAGGTTAACCCGCAAATAATACAGTGTTCTCTTCTTCCGGCCAAAAGGAATAGGCAAATCTTCCAACTTTGTGAAAAAAGTATATGAATAAACCATGTCAACATAAAGCCCAAAAGCAAAAGAAATCAGCAAATGGAAAAACGTATACTTTATGTTTACACCAAATAAATAAATTTAAAAAAAAAACATAAATGGGCATACCAAATCAAATAATAAATAAAGTCATATCAAAACATACTGAAATTGAAATTAAATCTCGTCCACTTAGCACCACAGACAAAATTAACACATTTTAGACTAGACTACATTGACACTTTACATGGGAAGTCTTGAAATATAACATATGTAACTTCTATATGTTTTGTAAAAGATATAAATTAAAATTTAAAATTTGAACCAATCGTTGGAAACTGTTAATAAATTTATCTTAGTTTACATAAAAGCAAAAAGAAATCACTCCTATCTTTTGAATTAATAATAGATTAGTAGCAAAAAGTTGCTGTTTATGACTTTGAGTTAAAGGCATAAAGTTGAGATGGTGTTTTTAAAATCAACTTTGCATTTGATTATCTAAAGTAATCGAGTGCTTTAACCTAAGCAGCTTGGGATCTTCACCCATAATTTTGAGAGGGGGGAGTACTTTAAGACCCTGCTTGGCATTGCTATTGAAATAGCAGAAACACTTGTTTCGAAAAAAAAATACTTTTATTAAAAAATTTCATTTAAAAAATTTATTTTTGTATTTTTTTATAATAAATTTTATATTTTGTATAGCGTTTATATATATTTTTTTTTATATTTTACATATTATTTTATAGAATAAGGAAAAAAGATAATAACAATCTTTTTGTAAGGTTAGAAAAAAGAGAAAAAAAATAATAATTAAAGATTTCAACTCTCCCAAAAAAAGTATAATATTGATTGAAAAATTAAGTATGTACATGTTAATTTAATAAAAATAAAATTTCAATTAACTTTTTAATAATAGATATTTAAAATAGTTTCTTTCTATAAAATAATCTTAATATTAAAGTACATTAATAGTTGTCATTTTTCGTAATTTGACTCTCAAAAACACTTTTTAAAAAAGACCCATCAAACACAATTTGCTTATGAAAAACACTTTTCAAATGAATTAGTCAAACACAAATTGGTAGCACTTTTCTAAAAGTCATTTTTAAAAAGTATTTCTAAAAATAAGTCGTTTTTAGCAGTAATGCCCAAATAGGCTCTAAGCCTTATAGGGTGGGTTCGTTATTTTTTTAGGAAAATATTTTTCACTTTTCTTATGTATGAATGATTAAGATTTTTGAAAAATATTTCTTTTAGAAAAATAATTTCTTAAGAATAAGAATAATGATTTCTTTAGTAAAAATAGAAAAAATAAATAGCATTTCATATATACTAATACTAGTATATAAAAGAAACATATCTTACCTTTACCTTAACTTCCGCTAGCCCCCATCCTAACTACCCGACGCCCTAGTATCCTTTTCTTCACCTTTCATAATATTTGTTTAGATTATAAACAAATATTTTTAGAATAATAATTTTTTATTATCAAATATAAGAAAATAAATAAAACAAATCTACTTATTTTTCTAAAACTATTTTCTTGTGAAAAAAAAAACATTTTCCTCGTATTGAATAGTCTACCAATGTTCTTTTTCTTCTTTTTGGAAAAGGTGAAGCTTTTGAATAAAAGATATAAAACCTAATTTATATATGGGTAAGATTAACTCATTCAACGTTTACATCAATCTGTACTAATTTATTATAATTAGATTATAAACTGAAATTAAAATGTTAATTAATTATAATTAGTGAAAATACATATTAATTAGTTTCGTTTTAATAATAAGCTCATTTTGTATGACTTAGTTATTATTTGGGAATCTTGTTTGTGGCTATTTGGAAAATCGAGTAATCTCTTTTCTAGTAGTACAAATTTTTCAAACAAAATTAGAATTCTTTCTAGGGAAAATTGTTCATGATAGTAAACTATTAATTCAAAATAAATGTTATAGCTATAGTTTCATTTAATTCCAATTTAGCATACACATTATCATTCTCTCCTCTCTCTCCTGAATCTCGCTCGTCACTCTCAATTCTCTCCCTCACCTCTCTCACTTTTATACAAACACAAATGTATAAATTGTGTTTGTGTGTAGAAAGCGAGAGAGACTGTATATACAAATACAAATACAAATACATATCTCTCCATCCTATATACTTATAATTATACTAATAGAAATCTTCCCCTGCCAGTTCTTTTCTCTCTCTCTCTCTCTCTCTCTCTCTCTATATATATATATATATATATACAATTATCTAACTAATATACATATACAACTCACCTCTCTCCACTCTCTGCCCTCTCTCGCTCGCCACTCTAGCCTAACGCAAATAACATATATATATATATATATATATACAAACACAATTTTCATAGACTCAGACGCCGCGATTTATACAAATCAAATGTCTGTGAATCAGATGCCTGCGATTTATAGTTTGCTATGGAGCGCAAATAGCAAAACTGTAGCTATAGAGTGCTAATATGATTTTTATGTTTGTTCCTAAAATTTACTCTTTATTTATCACACATATCGTGATTTATAATACATATCAAAGTTTTTTGAATATATAAATTTTATCTTGAAAAATTAAGAAACTAATTTCCAAATTCACCTCAACGAATTAAATATATCCTTTGACATTCGTACTCCAAAACTACGTACCATTCTTCTAAAGAATTCAGTACTTCGAGTTTATGCTATCATTAATTCATCATATTTTTTCATGTTATTTTTGGTTTATGCTATCATTAATTCATTATATATTTTATGCTAGTTTTGTAAGGATCTATGACGTATGAAATTGGATATGCAAGAAATTCTAGGAGATCATATAAAAATCTTCTGAAAAATTAAGATTTCTTGGTCATTTATAAAATAAAATAAAATAGTCTTTTTCAAATCTCTTATACATAAAAATAAAAAATTCTCATTAAATATTGTTAATGGCCTACGAACTTTCATAGACATCTTATTTACATGTATGTATAAAAATTAGGGAAAATTGCGGGAGTTGGCAAACATTACTAGTTTACGATTTAAAATGATCAGAGTTCCAATTAATTACTGTGTGTGGTTATAGTTTAATATCATTTGCTATTAATTATGGAACCCACGACTAAATTGTATACGAAAAGAAAAAGAGCCATTGCCTTATTTGTATACTCATTTATACAGATCTGATTTCATTTGTCATCTCTCCATCCTCTAATTCTCTCCTAAAATCACTCATTCATGTTGATTTTGAATTTCAAAATCTACTTTCTCCCTCATAATCGTGGCATCTGATTTTATCTCCTCTCTCCATTCTCTATTTCTCTACTAAAATCACTCATTACACATTGATTTTGAATTTCAAAATCTACTTTCTCCTTCATAATTGTGGCATCACAATTCAAGATAATCGCCCAAAACTTGTTTCATCTATAGTATAATCAATGTAACAATTTCGATCGTCCCATTTTCCAGAATGGATAACCAAAATAGTTAAGAAGGATATTTTTGTAGAGATTTCAAACATTGTAACCATTAATAAAAAATGAATATAATATTTAACACGTGTTTATACATATTCATATCCACAAATAATATATATATACAAATCAACACATTTGTATACTAACAGATTTAAACATATACAATACCTGAATACCTTCATAATCAAGACATTTATACAATCAATCACAAATCCAATATTACTCAAATGTATTTTCAAATCTAACCTACTTACATATATACATATTATAAATTATAAAATATACAAATTTTACACATTTATATACACAAGTTCATAAATTCAATAAATTATCAAACATAATCATACCCTTTTAACCGAAACATATACAATTCATATATACATATGCAACATATACATTCGAGCATAAATTATTATCAGACAAAGTAATATACAAATGGTGTCATATAAATTCTTGAACCAACGATTCAAATAAAATTGTTAGTATATTAGCGCCCATATATCCATTTATTAAAAATATACATATTTTTATAAATTTAAAACAAGAAAATGAGATATACAAATCTAAGGCTCCATAGCAAATTAAACTATACCCATGAAGCGTAATTAGATAAACTATAGTTATGTAACGTTATTTGCTTAATTTTGTTTGTCATGTATGAAATGTATGCTACAAATTAACACAAAAGTCTGAAAATAAGAGCTCTGAGGCGTTTGACCATGAATTCTTTTCACTTTTTTCAATAATTTGAATTCCGAATCCAAGCATGTTTGGCCATAAAATTTCAGAATTCCAAAAATTTCAAGAATTTGAAAAATAACTAAAAGATATTTTACTCCAAATTACTCACAAAATATTTTTTTTTTTTAAAAAAAATATTCCAATTTGTATTCATGAACAATTTTTCAATATCATTTTTTACTTTGAAAACAAAAATTATTTTTCTCAAATTTCACAATGAAACATGATCAAACATCCACTATATATATATATATATATATATAAACAACTCAAAAGGTATCTTTAGATATTCAAGTTGTGGTTGTTGGAGAGTGGTTGGTACCTTTATTCAATTCTTCTTTTCTTGTTGTGATTTTACCATGTTCTCAAAAGTATATTTGGAAAGTTCTGTGCACGTATATATGGGGGTTAGGACATCCAATATTAGCAAAGGGGAAATTCTGGTTGACTGCTGAACTTTATTAACATTATTAATTAGTTCTCCTACCATGCCCATATCCCCCAACCCTATCTACTACTCTTGGCACAACCTATTTTTCATTCCTACCATCATCAAGAACTTGGAAGTAGCTTTAAAATTTTCAAACATTCTTATTAGTAACATCTTTCTTATGGTTAGTAACTTGATACCATCGAAAAATATGTTACTGTTTTTCATATACATGTTTTATGAGAAAATATTTTATAATGACGATTTTGATAAGTTTTTTTTTTTCCATCTACATATTCTATAAGAAAATGTTTTATAATGACGATTTTGATAAGTTTTTTGATACACTTTTAGGGGCATATATAGGGGGTGGGTTGGGGGGGACTGGAAGGTTTCGGGTTCAGGTAAATCCATTCTCTTCTTTCTAAGTCATATATAGTAGTGTTGTATTTTAAAAAAAAATATATTTAAATATACATGTGTAAATTCATGCTCAAATATATATCTATTCAGATAAATTCATAGTCCTTATTTATCGTAAGTTTTTTTTTTGACAAATTAAAATCGGATGAAGATTATATTAGAATTGGATAGTTTGCAATTCAAAAATTTAAGTACACAACTCTATTAGAAAAAAAAAACATTCTTATGAAACAACGTTATTATATAAAATTATCTACCCAAATCTTCTTAAATTCAAATTCTCCCCAAAAATGTATTGGACTTTTATCTTTTAAATTCTGCAGCATTTTCTTACCCTAAAGTGTGGAGGATATTTATTGTTTTATATTCAAAACTCGAAAAATATATATATATGGGTCTATTATAAAATTATTTATTTTTGATAAAAATTTACTAGATAAAGGTTAGCGTCCCAATTTTTGAAAAATTGGATATATCACGAGTTCATATTTTTAATTTGAGGAATTTTGGTTTAAATTTGAGATAGATTTGGTGGAATTATTAAGGAATCAAACACACATGTATATGATTGTATTCATGTATATTTGAGTGTCTATTCACTCTTATACGTTTATACCAATATATTTGTGTGTTTTTACAATGTATTCATCATTAGAATATATTCAGAGAAGTAATTATAGTATAGATATTCCTTGTTATTCATGTTGTATCAATGTATTTGAGTGTATATATAACTGATTATAAATTTGTATCAATTTATTCAAGTCCATCTGTTTCTTGTTATACCTTTTGTATCAAATATATTTGTATGCATCTGCTATATATTATACATTTGTATCAATATATCAAGTGTATATTTTCCTTGTTATTCATTATGTATTAATTTATTTGAGCGTATCTATAACTTGTTGTGAAGTTGTATTAATGTATTAAAGTCTATTAGTTTTCTGTTATACAATTGAATCATGTAGTTGAGTGTATCTATTTTTTTTCATCGTTGAATGTATCCGTTCACATTATACATTTTGTATCAATATATTTGAGTATTCTATAGTATCTCCATCATTAGAATCAAGATATATTTATATCAATGTCATATCAATGTATTTAAGTGGGAAAAAAATTCGTAACAAATGAAAATTTTATGTATCAATGACGTATAGATAATAATCAGTTACAATAAAATCAATGAATAAGAAAATATCCAATAGTGGAATTCCTTTTTTATTATGAAAACGATCTAATGAGATTTTAGAGTCTCGCTAATTAGGAAGATTGAGATGTCAATTAAGCTTGATTTATGTTCAATTTAAAAAAAAAGAAGATATTATTGTATAATTAATGCACTGCATTTCGTAGCCACTTTTAACGAAAAAATACATTAAATACATCTTATAGCAAACAATAATATAACTATAAATTGTAATTAATCAAATTGCAAAGAGTAGCCTAATATTATATATTTCTGTTTTTTTTTTTCAAATAATAATAATAAAAAGTAAAAAAAAAAGATATTTTGTCAAGTTAAACCAAATACTCCAAAATTTCGATACTACCAAAGCAGAAGCGCAACGATCTTCTGAAAACCCAACATGAAAAAGACTCTATAAAAGCGAACCACTCTTCTATACCCTTTTATATCATTTTTTTTCTTCTCATTTGCTCTCTTCGTGTTGTCCGCCACTTCCTTTCAGATCCATTTTCTTTAGATCCCATCAATGGCTTCTGTTACTGGATCTTCCTTCGCCATCTCTTCCCTTTCCTCCTCCTTCAACCCGAACAAGGTCCGTTTTTTTTGTTTTTTCACTCTCAAATCTACTGTTTTGGTGGTTTATCTAGTGTTTTGTGTTTGAAATCTTTATCTTTGTGATTTTATTGATCTGTTATAGTTTACTATGGTATAGATCATATGCGTGTTGATGAGTTCTGTTAATTTTGAGGTGCTGGTGTTTAAATTTTTGTGTGTGAAGAAGATTCGTTTTTTTTTTCTAGTTTCTGAATGATGGGTTTTAAAATGTTTCGGATCTTGTTGTTCAGCTAATGCTGTTATGTGTTTTTTTAACGATTTAATCTTGGAATTTATTTTGGTGATGAAATGTCTTGATTTAGCTGTTTTAGCAGTGATGTGATGTGTGTTTTTAAAGATTTAATGAGAATTTGTTTGAAATATTGGATTTTGCAGGTTTTATGTATGATTGTGAAAGTCTGGACCTTGTAGTTTTGCTTGTGATAGATCTATTTATGATTTTATGTTATAGTTGTGAAGATTCGTGAAGTGGAAAAACTTTCATTTGCTGTGATTTTGTGAACTTTTTTTCTTTGATGTGTCTGGAAGTGTCTTTTTCAATTAGTTATATGTATAGTTGATGAAGTTAGTGTTAAATCAGAACTGTCATGAAAATTGCTGAAGTAAAGGTGTCTGTGAACCACAAAAGGAAAGGAAATGTCTATTGGCTCAATTAGAGAGTGATTTCTCATAATTTAAGCTTAAACAATCCTCTATCGATGTGTTTTACTTTTCCTCTGTATTGGATGTGTTATATCTCTATTGAGCTTGTTCCTTTTGAATTGTGCAGGCATATTTGAAGACATCCTCCGTTTCTATCAAGGGAATAAGCTTCCCTTCCCTCAGATTGAAGCCAGCTACACGTCGCTTCAGCATTAGCTGTGCGGTATGTTTCTGCTTTCTTTTATCAGAGTTTGAATCCAAGCTGTTCAAATATTCCTTATTGTGAGGGAGATTGACATTTCTCCTTATAGAACAAGTAATGCATGTTTAGTTGGGCTGGTTTAGTGCTATTTTTGCTTAATTGTTGTAAGATATCAGTGATTCTGCAGTGAATAGTCTTAACCCTATGCTATTTATTAAAAATTAAGAATTGTATATGTGCAGGCTAAACCAGAGACAGTTGACAAAGTGTGTGAAATTGTGAAGAAACAACTGGCTCTTCCCAGTAATTCTGCTGTCAACGGAGAGTCAAAATTTACAGCACTTGGTGCTGATTCTCTTGACACGGTATGCTGAATTTAGAACAAACTTTTACAGTGCTATGTCCTGAAATGTTTTGTTGGTCAAAATGGTCCTTGAAATGATTATAAGTGTCTCGATGTGGGGGTTCACCTAACATAATTTGAACTCTAATGATAATGTGGTATTGCAGGAATGTAAAAATAAATTAGGGTGCTTTCATTTAGAAACTGTGACTAGCTATTGCCGTATGTAAATCATTTCAAGAAATGATCAACCTGAACATCTTAAAATATGATAAAATGCCTGCTGTAACCATAGTATGCAAGAGATGCCAAGCTTTCTTCTTATTTTCTGCTACTAATACACATTCTAAGCTATAATAACGTAGCTTTAACTGTTTGAATTGTGTGAGTTTTGCTCTAATTGATTTAGTAATTGATATTGTCCTTCCCGTGCAGGTTGAGATTGTCATGGGACTTGAGGAAGCATTTGGAATCACTGTGGAAGAAGAGAATGCACAGACTATTGCAACAGTTCAAGATGCTGCTGACTTGATTGAGGATCTCGTCGCCAAGAAATGTTAAGAGAAAATTGAGATGTAGTAGCTTGGTAGGAGGGAAGGAGGTGTCATTTTGGTTATCTATTTAGTCACATCAGTTATTGGTTTATATCTCTCCTTATTGGAGATTTTCTATTGCAGTCATGTTCCAATGAGCTTTGTCTTAGATAATAGGATTTCTTTCAATCTGAGAGGAACTCTCATTCATGCTTGTTTGTTTCATTTTCTGTAAGACTGGTCATATTTAAAGACATGCTTTGTAGTATCTATGTTTGCCTGCTCCGTTCTGCTCGTCCGGTTAAAAGAAAAAGAACTCAGAGGGTAATTCCCATGAGAGTAGTGATGATATATGTTGATGAAAGGGTTGTACAAAAATGGTCATGTAGGTCCAAGAGTGGTTGTGAAGTGAGAGTTTAAAAGTATATGAGGCAATCTTTTTTCAGTCTTATGGCAATTGTTAAAACAAACCCTACAAAGCGTTAGCATGACTGTTGAGATTGGAGATGGACGACAACAAAGATACTCCCATCCAAGAATAAGGTACATAGTAATAGGTGAAAACTAGTTTGGATCCAAATTTACTTAATTCAAACTTTTCTCTAAATAAACAAAATAGACATCTCACATCAGGATAATATATTATTTATTTACTTTTTAAAAAAGTTCAATGAGAGAAAATTTAGTGAAGAGAAAAGACTACACATATTTAACAATAATACGCATTTTAGCTGCTCATTAAAAATCATACAAGAAAAACTCAGTGATAAGACCTTGTAAGAAAAAAAAAGTACAATGCATATTACTACTCCTGATGAGAATATTCATTGGTGTAAAAAGTAAATTACATCATATCCCTATTTTTTTTTAATTACAATAATTCCTTAAAAATTGTACCTTCTGGATACATAAGTCACCATTCAGATACATTAATTCTAATACAAGAAGATCTCTTCAATTTTGATTCAAGTTGTTTGGATTTGCTATGTATACCCTCTGTTTTTTAATTTTTTAATTTGTATATTGATATATAAGTCGTGATACATTACCGATTACAAATTGATACATTATGACGTAAATGTTTTTAAATCCCAAAATTCTTCTTTCCATTCTTCCAAAAAATTCTCAGTTTTTGAATCAAACATGTCAACAAATTGTATTGATACAACATGACCATGTCAATCTTGTTGAGACATTCCAGAATTGGAGAAAGTGAGGTGAGGTATGAACGATACAAAAGTGGTGAAATTGTTTTTGGTCAAAATATTGGTTTGTGAATCTCAAACCAGTCATTGCAACTGAATTAAAGATCGATGAGTTGAGGAAAAAATTGGAGATCTGATACATCGTTGAGGTGAAGAAACAAGAGTCTGGATTTTCAATGTATCCGCTATGTATTGATACAACAAACAAAAAGGCTGAAGAGATACATAACTTTGATGGATCATTCATACCTTTTATAATGTTGTGTAACCGTTTTTTGAATTTCGTTTCCGAGATGGATAGATTTATCAATATATTACTATTTATGTATCTTGTTTAAATTGATAAGTGTTGTATTTCTTTTAGATACAATTAAATAAGAAATTGTTGCCCATAAGATATTACATTTGAGATCGATACATTACTATTTGGTAATTGTTATGTATCAGATACCTTTAGTATAAATTCGAATTTATGTATCATGCCTAAAAAAAATAGTGCATTATACATTATTATTTATGTAACTTATTTTGTTTGAGAGCAGAATCGATATGTATCAGAAATTTGTAAATGAAAAGGCTGATACATGATAAATAATACATTTGGTAGAATTTTTGTATCAAATATCAATACTAATTAAGGTTATGTATCAAAACTAATATTTAACACGATACATTGTGCATGATAAAATTGTATTGTATCATAATGTTGGAACAAAGGCAGTATAAATTAGTTTAAGAAACAAAATCAACTAGATACATTAAAAATCTGAACTTATATGTATCAAAAAAGACGAACAACCAAAAAATCGAAAAAAAAGCCAACAACTAATCAACAAAAAGCAATGAAGATGTATCCTTCTCGGAATAATTGGGTAAGCCCAATACTGAAAGATCGAACCAATGAAATGAAGTGTATCAAGACCGCCATTAGAAATTCTGGAACAATTCCAAATGCACTCCATGATGAACTCTTTGCATTAGCAACATTTTCCACCCCTCTTCCCGTAAGAGATCGGGAGTAACAAATTCAATAATTTTTTAAGATGAAAAAACTAAAAAAGAAAATTAAAAGAAATTGAAAATTGAAGTGATGGAAAGAAATTTACCTCTTGAATAACTTGAAATCATTAATTTGAAATTCAAAAAATGGATTAATGTAGGTAACAATAGAGAGATTTGTGGCTTGAAAAAAAGGAAATAAAATCATGGGTATGAGATTTCAAATTAATGTATCCGGAAAAGGAAATGATGGGCGCAAAAGAGGGGATTTTTGATATTTTTTTGAAATGGTAGGGAAAATAAGAAAATATGATAATAAATGGTGTGTAGTTAGGTAATTTTTACTTCATTCTAAACTTGAATCTTTGGGCCCGTTTGGCCATGCAATGTAAAATTATGATATGAAATTATAATATGAAATCATGAGATAAATTGTTTGTTTGAATCTCCACTAAACAAACAATTTGATGCTTTAGAAATTAGACTCGAATACTTTTAATTTGTTAGGTTTTGATCCACGTAATTCTTCACATTCTAGGAGATATACTTGTTTGAAGTTAACCCTAATTTGAACTTATATGAAAACTTAATTGGTAGATAAGATTTCAACTCTATTTTGTGCTAGAGATCCCTATCCATTATCACCTTAATTTACATCTAATACATTTTTTCATTCTTATTTAGTTAAAAATTAAATAAAATATGAAAACTAATTAAAATTAATAAAAATAGAAAAATAAATAAATGAAATAATGAACGAATATACCAAACGTATGCATAGAAAAACAAGGAAAAATTACTTAACTACACATCTTTTCTTACCCTATTTTCTATTATTCCCTACCATTTTAAAAAATTACAAAAATCCCTCTTTTTTCTCAAATTCTCTCCTTTCCAGACACATAACTTTCAATCTTCCAACTCCACCATTTCCCCCCATTTTTCATGCCTATAATCATTCCACTATATCACCAGTTACCTTCATCACTCCTTTATTTTGAATTTTAAATATTTTCTCGCTCTAGTTAATGAGTTCTTTATTTTTTTTCCTTTCCAGTTCTTTTTTTTTTACAGGAAAATCATGTGAATATTGGGGTAATTTTTCATACACAAAATAAACCACCCATACATGGACATGACAGAACAAATATGGAGAAAATTAGGACAAAACGAATCATAAAAAGTGTCACTTATATAAATAGGTATGTATCATATGTTTGTTATGTATATGCAGTACTATTTTTTAACTAAATCATTGTTTATTATATCCATATTTTTTTTTGTATATGATACATAGCTACATCAAATTATACGGGCATGATACATAAATACTAATTTATATTAAATGTATCGATCTCAAACCAAATAACTCGTGGGCAACAATTACATGTTTAATGTATCCCGTAACAATACAATACTTATCAATTTAAACGAGATACATAAATAGTAATGTATCATGTACTAATTTTTTAGATATGATACGTAAATTCGATTTTATACTAAATGTATCACTTACATAGCAACTACCACACGTTAATGTATCAATCTCAAATCTAACATCTTATGGGCAACAATTACTTATTTAATGTATCTAGTATAAATACAATACTTATTAATTTAAACGAGATACATAAATAGTAATGTATCATGCACTAATTTTTTAGATATGATATATAAATTCGAATTTATACTAAATGTATCAATTACATAGCAATTCCCACACGGTAATGTATCGATCTCAAATCTAACATCTTATGGGCAACAATTATTTGTTTAATGTATCTAGTATAAATAAAATATTTATCAATTTAAACAAGATACATAAATAGTAAAATGTTAAGTAGCAAAGATATTCATGATGTATCTTCTCAAAATTTTCGACAATTTTGAATCAAAATTGAAAGGATCTTCAATAAACTAGGAGAAGAATTTTGAATCTCAAAATTTTCAACAATTTTGAATCTAATTGAAAGGATCTTCGATGAGCTGGGAGAAGAAAGAATCTTGAATCTCAAATTTTTTGACAATCTTGAATCAAAATTGAAAGGATCTTCGATGAACTTGAAGATTCAAAAGGAAATTCTTTGTCCAACAACAATTCCATCACTTTATATTCTTCATAACTCACCTCGCTTACCCAAAATTTTGACCATTTTTTTTAATCAAATCTAAAAGGTTTCTTCGTTGATGGGGGGAGCAATTTGAAAATTTGAATTTCTTCATTCTAATAAGATTTGCCTCTGTATGATTGAGAGTAAGAAGAAACGTAAGAGTAATTTATGAGATTTAATTAATTTTCAGATTTTATTCCCTTTTTAGAGCAACATAAAAGATTCTTCTTGTATTAGAATTAATGTATTCGGATGGTGAATTAATGTATCCGGAAGGTACAAATTTTAAGGGATTATTGTAATTAGAAAAAGAGTAGGGATAAGATGTAATTTACTCTTTACACTATGAGATTTAGGTAAGTTATACTAGAAACAAACAACTATAATCAAAAACTCAAAAATAAATACTCTATCCGTCCTGTTTTATGTGATACTTTTCGCATTTTGAGATTCAAACAAGTCTATTTTTGATCGTAAGTTTTTCATAGATCTTTTAAACATTTTGAATTATCAATTATTGTGACTTATAATACTTTTTACGTAGTTTACAAATATATAAATTTCATTTCAAAAAATTTGAAGATTCCATGAGTAAATTGCCGGTTAACTCTCAAAAAACAAAAAGTGTCACATAAATTGGGACATATAGAGTATTGAATTTTGAAACTTGCTCCCAAAAAATTTCACCAAACTTAATAGCATCAATATTACTCCAAAAATAAAAATAGTCAAAGATAGCATGTTTATATGGTGTAGAGGTAGAATCAAAAGCTAAAATAAAAATGTAAAAGGTAAAAACTCTTTTGGGGATTGGAGGATTAAAATAACCATTCAGTGAATGATCTAGATTGAACTAGGTCAGGCCTAATCGAGATTTGAGTTGGACCATAATCTTAGATAAACTAGGTCAAGCCATCGAGATTTGGGTTGGAAATGATGTTAGCTTCTAGATAATTCTAAAGTCGTAACACGTGATATGAATGTAGACCTAAGGGCACGCAGAGGTTAGTTGGCAAAAGGAATACGGCGCTAATCACACACTAGCCAGCCGGCAACCTACCCACCCCCTCAAACAGGTCACTGCTCAGTCCAATAAAAAGCAAGCACTCATTTCACTCTTACAATTATTGAACTTCTCATTATCATCAGTACGTATATTGGACTTCTCTCTCTCTCTCTAAGCCATTCAAGGGTGACCTGAGGTAATTCAATTTGTTCCTTGCATCTGTTTTCGATGTTCTATTATGGTGACTTTTGATTATTCGTTTTCTCTGGATTCTCACGCCGTTGGATTTGGTCTTGAAACTCTTCGGTGTTGGATTCAACTTCTGATTTTGCAGATCTAGACTTCTTTACAACTTTCGCTTTTGAATCTGTCGCTGTCTGCGTTTATTTTTATGTTGATTCTGGTGGAAGCTGATTGTTGAGTAGATATTAATTTTATTAGGAACATATAGAAAGAGAAGATTAGGATATCATCTTCTGACCTTGCTAAGAGGCGGATCTAAGATTGATTGAATATTTATGGGTTAAATCTTTAAGGATCTTAGCAGAACTCACTGTCTTTTAAAAGTTATGGGTTTATGGATTTTTAATCATAAATATTTATGGTTTGCGCCGTTACTCTGTATCCGCCTATGGTCTATGGATGTGTGGTTCGATCTAATTAGAGTTTGCTTTTGTCTGATTTTAGAAGTATTTGCATTTTCGATTAGGACTGATGCATAGGCATTTCTTATTGTAAGGATTGTAAAACACTAAAACGTATCACCTGCAAATTGTGTGTGTGAGCAAATCCTGCTGCAAGTAGATGCTTACTGTCTTTCTTTGATGGTGTTTGGGGGAGAACATGAGGATTTTGTGAATGTTAGGGTTGAAGATACACTGTATAGTGTTGTGCCTTCTTTGTTTTGTTTTATTTCCAAAAAACAACATAGTTTGGGCTTGTTTGGAAAACTAAAGGATCGTTTTTTTGTTATTTGAGAACAAACATGACCAAGTGTTTTTGTATCCCCTCTTTTAGATATTCTTATATGGTTGAGATGAAGAAATGGAATGCCTAAGGTTTTGGATGTCAATTTATGTGATCGACTTGTTTTCAAGATGAACTATATATTGCCTGGGTTGTGACTGAAAGACTTCCTTGCTTTATGTTTCTAACTGATTGGCCAAATGCGATTTTCTATAAATTCAAACTTGTATGTGGAAATGTTGTCTATCATCTTATGAGATGAGCCACATGTTAACTTATTAATGTGCTTCGTATGGGCTCTTAAATGTGTTGCCTTGATAACAGACTCTTGTATCATAATTTTCTAGATCACATACAAAAATGGTGAAGGCCGTTGCCGTCCTTAACAGCAGTGAAGGTGTTAGTGGCACCATCCTCTTCACTCAAGATGGAGATGGTAATTTACTTTAATAATTGTAAAATGTTTTTTTCATACATTTATCATGGGTGACCTCTAACTGATGTAATGCATACAGCTCCAACCACAGTTAATGGAAATATTTCTGGCCTAAAACCTGGACTTCATGGCTTCCATGTCCATGCCCTTGGTGATACCACAAATGGCTGCATGTCAACAGGTAATTTCATTTTTATCTACTTGGGACTGCGACATAGAAATGATTTTTAGATGTTCTGAATTTTGAATTTTTTCTTTGTTAACTTGCAGGACCACATTACAATCCTGCTGGTAAGGAGCATGGTGCTCCTGAAGATGAGGTGCGTCATGCTGGTGATCTTGGTAACATCACAGTTGGAGAAGATGGTAAGGGTTCCTTGTTTAATAATTTAACTTAATCTAGTTGTAGTTATCCTTATTTATTTTCAAATCGTATGTCTGCAATCTGAAGATTTTTATCATCTTCTATGCCTAGTGTGTTTTGGTTTGACATGATGTATAGTGGTAATCCAAATCCACTACCTTTGGAAAAATTAATTCTGCTGCAGTAAAGGAACCACCCATAATTTTATTGTCTCAAAAACAACAGTTATTTTGCATAGTGAAGCCAAAATTTATTTCAAAGAGGTCATTGCCTGCTCTCTCCCTCTCTCCTCGTGTAATTCCAAATTAGTTAGCATCACTAACAGTGTAATCATTGGAAAAAATTTCAGGTACTGCATCTTTTACTATTACCGACAAGCAGGTAAATTCTTTGTTGAACTCTAAGCTTTAGTCTTGCTATATATTTGTTCCTGAACTAATTGGCAACCTGATATATTGCAGATTCCTCTCACTGGTTCACAATCCATCATTGGAAGAGCTGTTGTTGTTCATGCTGATCCTGATGATCTTGGAAAGGGTTAGTTCCCCTACTTCAGTGACTAAACTTTAATGAGCTGAGTACGGCATGCTTTTATTAATACAACAGAATGTGAAAGATGAAAGAGGATAAGAAAGTAAGAAATAAAATACATATAACCTTGACAATCAACCTTTTATTTTAGTTTGAGGCCATCAACACTCCATTTTGTCCATAGTGCTTGACATATAAAAACCCCATTTCTATTTCATGTGTTTTCTGTAAGAAGTATATTTGGAAGGTTGGTGTATAATAATGGAAAATATTATGGATTGGAGAAGGAAGAAGTCTAGATGTGATTGTGTCATATATTCTAATTTAATTTTGAAGAAAATGATGAAGGCTCATTTAAATAAGACTAGGCAAAGTGAAAGAGAAAGAGAAAGGGGTTCTTAACCATGACCACACTAGCAACTAGGTTCATTTAAATAAGACTAGGCAA